>JAVQJD010026155.1:0-19178 GCA_036023655.1 Nannoperca australis | reverse complement strand
CTATTCATTTCACAACGTATGGTGGTGAATAAGTGTGACTTTTCATGGAAAACACAAAATTGTTTGGGTGACCCCAAACTTTTGAACGGTAGTGTATATATATATATATATATATATTAGTAAGGATTTATTTCTTACTGTGGCTTCTACATTTGGTGTTTAGGGTCACTGTGGCAGCTGCTGGACCTTCTCGACCAGTGGATGTTTGGAGTCAGTGAATGCTATTGCTACCGGGAAGCTAATACCTCTGGTGAGATATGCCTGGCTTTTTATTATTTAGTAGTACTCAACTTATTCTTCTAATAGTTAATTAAAATAATAAAATACTTAGTGTAGAAGATATACTTGCAGATGAAGTCTCTGTTTTTCTGTTTGGGTCTTTAAACTGTTACAACTAGTAGTATTAACTCTAGTACAGTGTCTTTGCTGTGCAAAAGCATAATGCAGATTTCATCCTGTATCAGTCTGAGCAGCAGCTGATAGACTGTGCTAAGAACTTCAACAATCATGGATGTTTGGGGTAAGTAACATTTTTTATAATTTGCTATTATTCGTTGTTGGTTTTTATATAATATAAATTATAAAATATAAGTTATAGTTATAACAAGAATAACTGAGGATACGGCTTCAACCAGTTAGACACTACCTGTTGTTTTTCAGTGGGCTGCCCAGCCAGGCGTTTGAGTACATCAAATACAGCAAAGGTCTTATGACAGAGGAGGACTATCCCTACAAAGGCTATGTATGACTTTAATGGAGTAAATGTCTCGTTGTTGCAATTATTTTACTGTAAAATAAACTGTCAGTGTATGACTGTTGTCCTTCCTGTCTTAGGATGGCTCTTGCCATTTTGAGCCTGCACTGGCAGCTGTTTTTGTCCTGGATGTTGTCAACGTGACAAGTGTGAGTGAACAAGGGAAGTTACACAGTGAGACAAGAAGCAGGCAAAATAGTTTCTTGTTATTGCGTGACATTGTGCCACCGTTGTGAATACTTATAGTTGCAGTTTGTTACACTGGATTGGGAACACTTTACCCACAATACAAGAACTTTACCTGCTAACTGCATTTTGCTGTTTTTGTATTGAAATGTCTGTGTATTTGTCTTTCCACAGTATGATGAAAAGGCCATGGTTGATGCCGTGGCGTCGCTCAACCCTGTGTCTTTCGCCTTTGAGGTCACGTTTGAATTTGTCCACTACAAAGAAGGTGTTTACACCAGGTGAGCAAAGCTGAGCAACTCAATAAGCACTTACCGTATGTATTTACTGTTGTCCACAAATAACATGTGGTTAGACACATTCAGAGGACTGTGGCCACCTTGTTTCTGTCCCTTTTCCACTATGGAAATGTTTACAGTGTAATACAATACAGGGATTATTCTCTAGCACAGAAGTTATTTAGTCATGAAAGAGGATTATGGAACTAACAAGGCTTTAATAGAAATCTGCAGTGACCAGAATCTTAGTTGACAGCCGTTGACTTGATGTGACAGAAATCTGCTTTCACCTTCATTAGAGCACAACACATATTTCAGATTTTTCTCAAAAACATCCTTCTTAAGTTTATGTAAATACAGTGATACGATTGGTTGCAGACCCCTGTATATTCAGAATTCATTTTTTTGATGCCTTTTTTGCTCACCTGTTTGCTTCAACACGGGAGTCAGACACGTGTAGTGACCAGAATTAAAAGTATATCTGCGACCAAGCCTTTCATCACGCAGCGTTCTGCCTGCTGGCTTGGAACATGTGTGTTCCTAATCAGGAGCTATTCATAGGCTGACCGCTGTGACGGTCTGATGGCTCATTTGTCACGGTGCTTCCACTTATGAGTTCTTGTGGTTCACTTCACTCAACTTTCTGTGTGAGAATACTTCAACGTTTTAGCCATGAGACAAAGGAGACAGTTTTTAAATGTTTAAAATGTTCATTTATTTGTTTCTCTGTTTCATGACTTCATAAAATCATAAAAATATGTATGGAAACAGCTACACAACGCATCTTTGCATAGTCAGGATGTAATGTGATATCGAAGGAGGATAGCAGCCCACGCACCCTACAGAAGACATGTACTCTATTGATCTGAAAGCCTTGGTGTTGCTTGTTTAGCACTCAGTGTAAGAACACGACAGACACGGTGAATCACGCAGTCCTGGCTGTGGGTTACGGTGCTGAAGACAACGGCACGCCATATTGGATTGTGAAGAACTCCTGGGGCACAGCCTGGGGAGTGGACGGGTAAATATAGTCTCTGTCTGTGTACTTCAGTGTGAGATGACTTGTTACAGTTTTCAGGTCTCAGAGACACCTTTGTTTGTTGCTCCACCAGATACTTTTTGATTGAGCGAGGAAAAAACATGTGCGGACTGGCTTCATGCGCCTCCTACCCTCTACCTTTAGTTTGAGGAGTAACATGGCTACAAAGTGGAGGACTGACGATACTCAGGAACATTTCACCCAGAGGCAACATGATGGGAAGTTTGTGCTTTCATGTTTGATTTCTCACCAACACGTACAGTATCATCCTGTATTTTTATATAAGAAAATGTGTATTTTATACCCATTTATAAGGAAGGTTTCTTTCACACACTCAGTAACCACATTCTTGTACATTTAGTTATGGTGCAGCTCCACTGGGTCATGTTGATACACAAGTACGTCTACGGAGTACATTATGCATGGGTTTTAATATCTTGCCTGTCACACATGTTGAAGCTCGTGTGCAGGAGGATGTGGACTAAACAGGCCAGCTGTTACAATACAATGACGTTTTTAATTTGTTTGTGTTTCCGGAGTATTTAAGTTTATTCCGGTGACGCTCTTCTCTTTGAGTCCATCTCATAATGCTAAATCAGACTCATCAGATTACTCAAGTGCATCTGTGTGGCACTTCAGGTTAGGAAAGTGTGGTGTGCCATAATTTCTTTCATAGGTTGTCAGATTTTCCTAAAGCTTAAAACATGAAATAAAAAGATAATGGTAACAAGTTGCATCAGATCTGGACCAGATCTTCATCAGGTTTGGGTCCAAGTGTAAAATGTGTTTTTTTGTATACAGTGTGTTCCAATTTGTTACATACATTAAATCTATGTGTCACACTCAACATCACTGTGTTTTGCAATTTGTTTTTCTACTGAGGTAACTGACAGGTGCTTCTCCTTGTTTAGAAGTTGTTTTCATTTATCATTGTTGTTACTTCTGTTTCATAATGTGGGTGTTTTAGAGCTGTTTGAGACAATTACTGTACACAGAGAAAAATAGACAGCAGAGCAATAGACATCCCTGTAGACCAATGAGATCCTGTCATTGCAGATCATCCATGGGTCATTGGCTTGATTTTTTTCACAGAGTGGCCTCTTCCTGGCTCCATAGAGAGAATTTCATGTGTGTAAAAAAAATTCAAAGATGAGGAAGGACATGATGCTTCTCTGACATCTACAGTTTATCTTCTCTGACCTGCTTGGATTCAACAAACTTCGGAGATGGCTCCACACGAAAGACCCATTAAGGAGTCTGCTCGGATGTCATGTCATGTTTGATTGCATTTATATATATATATATATATATTTTTTTTTTCCTCTTAAGCTTTTTGACCTTTCGTCATATTATTACCTTTAATTAGTGATGACATCTCTCTGTGTGTGCGTGGGTGTGTTTGTTTACTAAAGAGACTTCATATTTTCTATTTCTCAGCATGAAGAAATGCTGGCAGTGTGTGTAAGTCAATTGTTTAATGTTGTTTAATGCCCGAATAATACACAATTACAGCGAAGTTATTCAGCTTCCTATCACTGCCATTGCCCACATCTGCCAGAAGATGGCGACGTTATCACTGGTTTTGTGGACGCTGAAGCGGTGAGCGAGCGATGAGACGTCAATTAAATTATAAGGCGTTCATTGGCTGTTGAGAGCAGAGAACGGCGCCTTCTTCCGTTGACGTAAAGATATTAACCAATGAGCTGCTAGTATTCTGTTTCACAACACAGAGGGGAGGGGCTAGTTACAAAACATTTCTAGCATGTGGCGCGAATTATTTCCTCCTGGTCTTTGAATTATTATCACAGGTCCAAGCCGGGAAGTGTTCGTTTAACTTCTTCTCGCAGTTATCTCGAAGAAATAGTTCCTACGTATCGTTACAAGTGCTCTAATATGTCGACAAGACGAACGAAACGCGAAGCTGGTGTGAAGGTACAGTTATTGGTGAGTTGTTTGAAGTGTTCAGTCTGGTTTTGTAATCTTATCTGTGTTAGTTAGCTGCTGAAGAACAATAACTAAGTTTGAGAGCTAAACAAATTTAAGCTTATGTAATGAGTAAGGTAAACACCGCGAAGCATTATTTTAAGCGTAAGTGTGTTGTGAGCTAAGCTAAAACTTATGCTTCATTGTCGCATTATTTTCTTCACCTGAAGTTAGTTGTTGGTTGTCAACAATGCACACCTTGTAGGAAATGACCCCTGTGGATCTCGAGGGAGCCGTCCGACGATCATCACGTAACGCTCTGGCTCCCAAACGCCTCCACTACTCCCCTGAAGGCAGCACGGCTGCGCCCAAGAAGAGAAGTGT
Source organism: Nannoperca australis (assembly GCA_036023655.1). Taxonomy (NCBI): domain Eukaryota; kingdom Metazoa; phylum Chordata; class Actinopteri; order Centrarchiformes; family Percichthyidae; genus Nannoperca; species Nannoperca australis. The sequence goes on along the minus strand of JAVQJD010026155.1, from coordinate 14,614 downwards.
AAGGGAATTCAGAAACCCATAAAAACAATTATGTTACACTTAGTATATTTGCTTTTGTTTGTGTTAATATGCCCACATTTTGTTGCTAGAGAACAAAAACGCACGATGACAAAAGCAGCCAGAACGACAGAAAGGACACTAAGGAGGAGGATGTGGAAAATAGTGATGTGGAGCGCACATCTGTAAGTATGAAAACCCTGCACAAACCCATGGACATTGTGCTTTTCACTCACTACATGACAGTAAATTTAGTTGCAACATGTACAAAACTGTGTGCATGTCAAATTGAGACTAGAGTACTTCTCTTACTTGGCTTCTAAAGTAAATTTATAAAGTGCTCCCCAGAGTGTCAGCGCTGTATTTTTGTGTAACACAGGCTGGACATGGAGGACTTTCGGCGTATGAACTGGAGCGCCTGGAGAACATCAGGCAGAACCAAGCGTTCCTGTCTTCTATCAACTTATTCCAGGCAGGTAGCTACACAGCTACATGGGCTCACCTTTCTTCCATAGTTCCAGGGGCACTTGGGTATGGTACTCACTGTGAATCTCTCTCTTGACCTAAGTTGATTCTCAGCCCGGTTTCCAGTAAATACGTAGTCTGAATCTCATTTAATTACCTGAGAATGGCTACACCTGTGTCCATGACCTCAAACAATCAACCAGAAGTCAGAATATTCAACTGTTCGCACCATAATTAATCCAAACAAATATACAAACATTTAACACAAAAAAGGAAATGTTATGTACTGATGTATCATAAAAACGTAGATAATTACAGTTCTAAGTTGTTAAAAGATAAATGTGAGATTCTTTTGTAATATACATTTTAGATAATATAAGGGTCCTTGGATCAGTGTACAGTATCACTAGCTGTAAATAGTTTGGATTCAATAATACCTAACACCCCCTCAACAGTCCTGTCCAAATGAACTTTTTAAAATGAAAATGTTGGTCAGAATTGTTTTGTGATTTTGAACAAACATGGATGCGCTCACTTCACCACGGCCATCGTGTGATTCGTTCCTCTTGGCGTCCCTGGACGCAGGATAGTGAATTAATTGTTGTTTTTTCTGACAAAAGGCAACTGAGGAGTTGAAGCAGCTGACACGGCCGAAGCCGTCGCAGAGGGGACTCATAAGGTCAGCAGAGTTCTTAATGTAGCATATCAGTATTTTCAAAATAAAAGCATTGAGGGGCAGCATGAAGTCTGGAGTGAACATCAAGCATCATTACTGCTGTTTACTGCTTTAAATGTGTTTGTTTTTTTGGGTGCTGACAAATGTGGTGTGATATATACATATACAAATATAGGAATTGTAATTAATGCTGACGGTTAATTGATTAGTTAGCATTGTCAGTTTTCTCTCAATTTCATACCACTGAAAATTGATTACTTTGGGTTTGTTTTATTTATGGTCAGACAAACAAGTTGTCTGTAGACATCACTTGAGACAGTTTTTTAAACTTTCAGCTATAAGCTTTACAGAGCGTTGTCTCCTTGATGTCACAGTAATACTCAGTTTCTGTGGTGGCAGGTCACAGGCTGCTGCAAAAGAAGCGCTGCCAGCTCGCAAATCCCTGCGTCTCCAAAATAAAGAGGCAGAGACCCTGACACTTCCGCCTGAACCCAGGGGGATGCTGATCTATGAACAGGTACCTAATCTAACCTAACCTTGGTCTGTTTCTCTTTTTTCTTGTTCTTTTTTCCTCCTTTTTTATTTCTTGCTTTTGTTACTCACTTGTGTTATATTACTTGCTTTAAAGTCTTCGCAACCCAAGAAGCCTCCTGGCCCTCTGCCCATGGATCCAGTCAACATGGAAGAGGGAAGCAAGCTGCCGTCACAACTTCTTGAGCTATGCTCCCAGGTAGGACAACTGTAAATGAATGCAGTCCAATCCAGCACAAGAACACAGAATGATATTTAAAGCTAAGAGGTCTAACCTTGACTTGTGTAGCCTTGCGGGTGGATAATTTTTTTCTTTAGTTATGCTGCTTCTGAATAAATGATTTGAATCTTTCAATTGCTTTTATTTTCAAAGGATTCGACAGAAGAAAGGAAGATGGAGCTTGATCTGAAAGAGTAAGATTTAAAGTTTTGACTCTGACATCTCAGTCAATCGCTCAGTTTCTAAAGAGCCGAGTGCTCCACCTCTGAGGGCATATTAGTGGCCTTTTTGGATATTGCATTCATGGTCGAAAATGTTTATACACAAGGCAAAAATGTACACTGGTGTCTTCACGCAGGTACCGCTCAGCCCTTAAGAACATGAGGATAACTGAGGACCGAGTGGCCAAAGTGGTGAAGGACCGCATCTTCTCTGCTGCCTTTCACCCCTGCACCAGCAGCCTGTTAATGGCCGCAGGAGACAAGTGGGGCAAAGTTGGACTGTGGAAATTGGTGTGTTTTTTAATCTTTATGACAATGATATAAATGTGTATGTGACCACTAGAGGGCATGATGTGGGCTCCAAAACAACCTCATAGCAGCAGCTCTTGTGGTACTATATTAACTTGGATCCTAGTGGTAACGCATTAGTAAACTACAGGAAAGACCCACACATAAATGCCCATTTAAAAGTCACAACAGTTTCATAACATGTGACCTGTACATGAAGTTTTTCATTGTGTTTTCTTGCATGCGTATATTCCTCCAGGGTGGCGATTGGGACGATGACGGCGTGCTGCTCTTTGAGCCTCACACTCGTCCAGTGGGCTGCATGGCGTTCTCCAGGGCTCGTCCCACCCACCTGCTGAGCCTCAGCTATGACGGATCTCTGCGCTGCATGGATGTTGAGAAGGCGGTGTTTGATGACGTGAGAGAGCTTTTTAAAATGTCGTGCGTGCACGTTCACTGTAAATTCAAAGTATCTGCCGTTTACCAGTTGTCAGTCTGTCTGTACGTTGTTCTAGGTGTATGACATCAACGATGGCCTGAAAACCTTCGACTTCATGTCGCACGACTGTTCGACGCTAGCGGTTGGGACGTGGTATGGAGACGTTGCCATCGTCGATAGGCGCACCCCAGGGTAATGTATTATTGGCAAATAGTAGTTCATAGTCTTCCACAGTGTTGAAGAATAACAGTATGGGACAACTGTCTTGTTAATTAATAATGGACATTTTATAAACACGCTACAATAATATTTAATTTCTCTGCAGAAACTCCCACGAGTCCATCCACTCGCTGGACCCCAAGACTTTGCGTTGCGTTAGCGTCCACCCTTTACACAAGCAGTACTTTGCTGTGGCAGAAAGCAAGTATGTCTGACTATTGATTTAAATGTTATGTTAAATGTTAAAATCACAAAGATCTTTTTGTTCCACATTTGTCTTCATTATTGTCTTTTTGATGGCGCTAAGTGAATGTTTCGGTCTCGCCTGCAGGGCAGTGAGTATTTACGACAGCAGACGCCTGCAGAAGACCAAGAGCCAGGCAGTCTCGCAGCTGCATGGCCACTCTCTGAGCATATCCAGCGCTTATTTCTCCCCCTGTACAGGCAACAGAGTTCTCACCACATGTATGGATAACCACATAAGGTGAAGTCGGCACAATACTTTGAATAGTTATCCTATTTGCTGTTATTTTTCAATCCCAGCTCAATGTTTACCCTGAACTCTTTGGACAGGATATACGACACCTCTGCGATGAGTACTGAATCTCCCATGCTGACATCGATCAGGTATATATCATTTCTTGTTCTTTTGCCTCTTTCCTGTGCTTCGAGACTCGCGTAACCAGAACGCACTCTGTCTTGTCAATCTTGATTGTCAGACACGACATGCACACAGGCCGCTGGCTGACCAAACTATCGGCGGTGTGGGACCCCAAACGGGAAGACTGCTTTGTGGTGGGGAGCATGTTGAGGCCTCGGAGGGTGCAGGTGTTCCACGAAGGCGGCCAGCCGCAGCACTCCTTCTTGGACGGCGAGAACCTTAACACAGTGCTGTCCGTCACCGCTTTCCACCCCACGAGGAACGCCTTGCTGGGCGGCAATGCGTCGGGGCGCCTGCACGTCTTCTCCGACTGAGATGAAGACCACAGTGAGCTTTACCAAGACCCCCGGGTGCTGTCAGGAGGATAGGAAGAACAAGTAAGGAAGTAGTTTTGTCGAGGTGCGCAAGTTGTACAGTGTGGATTGATACGTCACTGCTGGAAACTAGTCTCGCTTGAAAACTCTACGAATTCACCTGCGCTCAGTGGCCACCTTTTCTCATAGTGGGTAAGACCCCAGAAACAGCCCGACGTCTTCGTGGCAATCGCTGACATTATCGCATCTCGCAGTTGCTGCAGATTTGTCAGCTTCACATTCATGCTCCCGTTCCACCACGCACCAAAAGGCGCCCGTATTGGACTGAGATCCGGTGACCGCTGAGGCCAGTCGAGCACCCCCGGCTCATTGTCATGTTTGCGGAACCAACTGGAGGTGACACGTTGACATGGAAGCAGCCTTTAGAAGCTGGCTAGACTGTGGCCATTAGCAAGGCATTTTGGCCCACAGAACTGTCTCTCTGGATGTTTTTGTTTTTCCTCGTAAACTCGGAGAGAAAATCTCTGGAGATCAGCAGTTTCCGTTACTATCAAGTTGCATGGGGACCGTGTTCTGGACTCCAGGATGATGCTGTGTCACTTTAAGGCCACTCTTGTGTAGATTAGGCTCCATGTTTGGATTCGGTGTTGCTGGAAAAATAAGTCTTCAGTCACAGTCGTCTTGAGAGCAGCAGCAGACTTTGCTCAGGGATTTATCTGCGTCATTGCCGCGTTCATTTGACCCTCTTCCTCTACAAGCTGCCGGGCCTCACTGCTGAGCAGCGTCCCCACTGCATGGTGCTGCCAGCGTGCGTGTTAGTTACACAAAACGCAGCATTTTAGTTCAATGGCCAAAAAGCTCCGTTTAGCTCCAAGCAGTTCGTCTTTTGGCAGATTTACAGCGGTGATATTTGTTTATTGCTCATTAATTATCGACCTTACTGCACTCTAGGAAACATTCAGTGTTTTTGAAATGATCTTGAAATGATCTTGAACTTTTTCAATAACCGTGTCTCAGATTTGTCATTTCTGTGGTCTTTGTATGGTATGGTAATCTATCATTAAATTTACGTGAAAATTTTTATTAATCTGTTACTCTGACCTGAATTAAGTATAAATTCCTAAAGTGGGCAAGTCTCCACTTAGAATGTTCTTTTTTTTCTTCCTGTTTATTAGTAAAAAACAAAAGCTAAATGGATCTAGTGTGATTCAAAATAATATGAAAATGCAAGGGTTTGAAAATAGTACAGGCACTGTATGTAAGAAATAATTCAATGTGGCCAGTGGAAAGTTTGTGTTGTTGACGCTTCCGTTTACTTTTCTGTTCTTGCATTTGCAGTATGTTCTACTCCAAAATGTCTTTGCAGAACCCGAGCAGTTCCTGAAATGGGTTCCTTCGGTTTCAAATTCCCTGCGCCGCAAACAAATACAGTTTGTGTTGGTTCTTTTATATGTTCCTGCTGAAGCAAATAGAATAAACAGACATTTTTATACCAAACATTTTCAGTGTGAATGCCATTCATTTCAGCAAATGTCAGTATTCTTGTCCCCGTAAGATGGCAGCATTGTGACAATTTGTGCCAACATTGACCACAGTTACGCCTGGAAAAAACCTCCAAAAGCGGCTGATCTGTGTGACACTGTTTTCTCTTCTGTGAATTCAAGATTAAACGTGTAGCCAGACTAGCTGCCAGATGTCAAGAATAGATTATATTTATTCATAAATCGATTACACCAGTCCTCAGTCAGTGGTTGGAAATAAGCAGTCTTGTTTGGAGGTAATAAATGCAGAACACATGCTTACAGAGACATTTCCATGTTCAGGGCCATGGCACAGGAAGGAAGCTTACAGTAAGACCACACCTGAGGCCTTATTCCTGTTTACACGATGCAGTACAATTAGTACAAGAGTTGGCTGTCAGTGGAACTGTCACCTTTTTATAACGGTGATCTGATTTTAACAATACAAAAAAAACAACAATCTATATATTCACCTGCATTGGAAAAAAAGAAAAGAAAGATTCAGGTAGTTGAATATGCTACTTATGCTGTTTAAAGTTAGCTAAAGATACAAACTGCTCCACTTTCATTGTGGTAAAACCGGTTCAGTGTCTGTCGGATGTGTTGCATTTCCATGTACTTTTACAAGCAAACTTTGTCTACTTTTGTTTCTATTAAGTCAAAGAACAGCAGTCTAGGACCAGGCCACAACCAAAACAGGATTTACATGAAAATGTTTTTTGTTTTTTTTGGACAATAGATATTTTAGAGACGCATCTTTGACACGGGTAAGCAGGAACAGTGTGCACCGCTCCCCTCACACATGCATCTCACATTTCATCTTCTGAGGGGATTCAGCAGACATTTCACGTGTCTGGCAGAAGGACAAACAAAAGTTTGCAGTTTACGGTTATTAATAGTCATTACATTATCTGTCATATTTATTGCTCAAATTATGTTGTAAAGGTTTTCATACGCACGACCAGAAAATGACACTCTAAAGTACAAATAAGGTTTAAAAAAAAAAAAATTATGCCTCGACTGGCCTTTAAAAAACAAACCAAAAACCCCACCATTTTTTATTTACCCCGTTCATGATCACCTTTCATCTAACACATCAATCAATAACCACTGAGCACCATCTCTTAACTTATTTATAAAGTCCAAACCAAACTACAAAATATGAAGGTTTCTGAATTTGAAAGTATCAGTGCTGTACAAAAAATCTAATCAAACATTTAAAGCCTATGTTTTCATGTTCAACCTGTGGATTCTTTTTGGAAAGATTTGAATATTAATACAGCAACTTTCCAAACCGCCTATAGGCCACCTGCATTTCCTAAACCATCCCTCTTGTTGCATAAATAATATATTCATTTTACATAATGTTGTATACCTGCTGATCAGTCTATAATTACCACCGACACACAGCATATACACATCCTAATCAACTACTTGTAGGCTTGTTATGGGGACCAATAGTTAACTGTCCCAAACGGACTTGATGGTTTTTGATTATGCAGTTGATTGCTCTGGGCTGTAAAGACGCACCGCAGGCTAACCTGTGAAATAAGGTGTACGTAATAAGGCTGGAGAGTAGGACGGCAGACTACCGAGAGTTTCCATCTCTGACAAACATCAGACAACGGAGGTTTCTTTGGTAGGTGTGACGATGAAGATTGCAGCAGGACGTAAACATGACTAATCTTAGGCTCTCTTGTAAGCAGGGCTAAAAACGACGTATCTGCTGTAAAAAAATAACACTTCGAGTCCATTAAAAGTCACTGTGAGGAAATCTATGAGACATCAATTTGTACAAAAATGGAAACATGGTTTAAATATAATCAGCCTTTACAGATAAATGCATACATTTGAACACAGCAGGGCTAAACAAAGTTATACGACCTTCACTCAACATGGGTCTTGAACTAAATACACTCTTAACTTTATATTGTGGGAAAATAGCACTAATCTTTCGCACTTTACAAAGGTAAAACAATGTCAAATTTTCACCTTAATGAAAAGCGTCTTGGTTTTTTGAAAAATATTAACAGTATTGCACATCAAGATAAACTCCTTCTACAGAGTGTGGGAGTCAAAGATCTAAAGAAACACTTCACTATCACTACAGCGCTAGCTCAAATAGTCGCATCACCTTTACAACTGCTGTAAAAGTAACTACGGCAAAGTGACAACTGTTCCTTACACACAGAAGTTGATTGTAGCTATTAGCATTATTTGGCTGCTATTTTATAAATTCAGTAAACCTACCACCTCCATTACTTACTTATATCCTTACAATTTATCCTTAATTGATTTATTTAGTCATCGGATGACAAACCTCTAGTGGCTGGACAGAAAAATGGAAACACGAGCACACTGTTAAAGCACGTCTGACCACACTTGTTACAAAGATAATCATTCAAGCCATCTCACAGGGCAGCACCAATATCACTCCTGGGTCAAATAGCCACTGCCACTTAATTCTAAGCATCAGTTTGAATTCAGTTTACCACATGTTGGGTTGTATAACACATCTGGACAATCCAGGAAAGTCACGGAAGTTGTCATATATAATATTCATTTTCCTGTGACTGTTTATGCTTCAACATTTGATAAAACTATATGAACTATAATATTTGCAAGTATTATCTGACTCAGGACTGATCTACATTCAGTAAGTGCTGCTTGGTTTTCACCTTTGCACAACGCCCGGATACTAGTACAACTCTTTACGATCTCATAGCAGCGACGATAACATTTTATTTTATGATGATGAATGTTGTCGTTGGCTTTGAAACATGCCCCTCCCTCTCATCTTCCCTCAAAACGTGACTCAATCTCTCGGGTCACACAAGACATCAGGTCATTCTGCCGTACAGTGAAATTGCAACGTATACGTTAATAGAAAAATAAAGGCAACTATTATCTGTGGTTGAATAAGTGAAGTCTGTCAGACTTGCTTGTCCCTTTCAGTGTTTAAATTAAACCCTGTGACTGTGAAAAAATAAAATACCTTGAAATGACCTGAATTTCCAAAGTAAAAGGTGATTCCTTTCCTCGCAGTGATGGTCGAACATAACAGTAAGGCTCTTCAGGGGACAGTCCGTGGCTTGTGACAGGAACTCCCTCCTGGGAGAAGCAGAGTTGATATTGGGAATCGGGCTGCCATCTTCCCCTTTTTTTTCTCTCCTCCTCTCCATCAGTGGAGGCTTGTGTTGTGTTCTGCATCTTTCACTTTGCCTCACTTGCTGATGAGGAAACCTCCCATCCATCGTAACTTACAGGCGAACCAGCGCCGCAGGGGGCAGAAGTATTCAAAGTGGAACTGCTGGAATTCAGGTGTCTTGCGGATGTCTCTCAGGAAGGCAATGTCCAGGTCTGACTCTGTCAGCATGATGAGGAGAAGCAGCAGAACGAACAGCAGTCCGATGGTAACCAGGAACAGGCGTAACACGCTCAGGATGAACTTGTTCAGCTCCTCCACGTCGCTCGGTGGTGACGGCCTGCTCCTGACCATACGCAGGGCTCTCCTGCCGGAAGCGAAATCCGCTGCCAGCCCCTCCTTCGATGCGCCTGCCGCCGACTCCTTCTCCTCATCGACGCTGCAGGGGGCGCCGTTGAGGTGACGGGCCAAAGGCATCTCCATCCCGTGTTCGGCTACGGGTGTAGGCAGCACGCTGTCAGAGGGGCTGTAGGCCTCATCGGAGATGACTGCTGACGTGCTTGCCTCGCTGCGGTCCACCATGTGGCCCCGAGAAGACATGAAGGAGTCACCGTGGGAGACGGAGCGCACAGGCGTGGAGTGGGCGCTGTCTCGAAGGGACTCCAGACCTGAAAACACACAGCAGAGGAAGTCGGTTCACAAGGGAGATGCCTTTAATAACTGGGAGGTATTGTTGCAAGACACGTTCACATTTAAAGAGAGATTGAGAAAGTACTTTCTTATCCCTCATGAGAAATGTAGGATCCAAGAAAGTGCATATTACATTTTGTCTCAAAAGGCAAAAGACTTTCTCTATGTAAAAACTGACCGACAAAAGAAATTTGGTAAAGTATGAGGAACACTACAAGGAACAAACTTAACAGCAACTCGTCCTCTTGTGAAGTGGCCAGACTGTGAATGAATGAGTTGAAACATATTCTCCACCCTTGCACATGTGGCTGGAAACCCCACAGTACCAGACAATTACTGTATCTATAGCATTGTACTATCTGTGTTATCCCTGATAACAAAAAAGTTCTATTTGATGAAGAGACCTCCAAAAACACTAAAAAGATGCACGTGTGTTTATTGCCACTTGCTTTTAGGTTAGTGAAAATACAGAAGAACTCCACTTTGAAATGATCCATACTGACATTTAAACTATGTCCCCAGTCGTATTCAAAGACAAATATACATGATTCTAAAGCACAGTCAAAATGGTACATTTTAGATTAATTAAGATTTTTTTTTTTTCCCCCATTCTTTACAGTGACATCAAATGTTTTAGAAGTAGACATGGAAATGTAGATAAGTTAAATTCAACAGATAGTGTTTGGAACATCTAATTAAAAGATTTCACGTTTCTGTGTATTATTGCTGGAACAAATGTATCACTTATTCCAATTACAGTAGTAATAGACTCTTAATTTCTTTCTGTGCACATCAAACGTCATCAGCTACAGCTTCAGTGTTTCCTGTTCTATAAACTCACGAGCAGTGAAGAAAAAGAGCTTATTATTAAGTCACTGAGGCTAATGTGTGACTACATCGAACGTGTCCCTGCTTTTTAAGCATTTAAAAGAGGAGGTTTAAGGGGAAATTATGTTCAGCCTCTTTGACTTTGAGCCTGGCTCGCTGGGCTGCCAGAATATTCAAGTACACAGTGCTCTGCTGAACACTGTGCCAACATTAATTATTGTTATGTGGCCAGAAAGGAAGCATGTTGTTTTTAATGGTCAGCTTGTCATGACCTGTGCTCACGAAACTGATCCTGTTCCCCCGTCACGTAATCTGTCTAAATGAAATACTTCCAAGTGGCTACTCTAACCTTAAAGTGAACATGAAACATAAGAACAACGTCTGGGCTTTTTTTGGCACCATGGAAACAAAGAGCATCACCCTGAAATATTTGGCTCACTGTTCGTACGCTATTCTTCAAGAGAAAGTCATCCAACTTGAACATTTTCAGAGCTGCCCTGTTCAAACTCGTCCCCCGCTGTGATGGCCGTAAGCGTTCAAGAACCACAAAGAGGTTGCACTCCATAATCCTGCGTGACAAAACCAGACGCGGTTTTTACCTGCACAGTTGGCTGGCGGGCCGCAGCCATGGAGTACGGGTGGGACAGCTAGCCTGGAAGGGGTCCTGGAGCTCTGTCCCGACCCATGAGCAGAGCCTGAGGCGGAAGAACCCCCCGGGAGGGCGGGGAAGAGCGGCAGGACTCCCAGAGCCTTGCCCAAGAGCCTGGGTCCCAGAGACAGCACGCGCACCTTCACGTCGCGATAGCAATGGTTGACCATGCGCAAGTGAACGTTCACTTTGGTCTTGATGCAAATCAGACACTTCACCATGGTTCAAGGAGAGCAAAAAAAAACCCACTCGTCTAACCCTAAATGTGTTCCGACAGGCTTTTTATCTCTCTCTTCTCTGCTCTCTATGTCTCGCTGCCGTCCGTCTCTGTCTCCGACTGCGGCCGGCTTGCTAAGCAGCACTCCCTTCTCCGCAGCGAGCTCACGAATGCAGGCAGGCGGGCTGGCTGACAGCAGCAGATAAATAGAACGACGGACAGAGAGCGAAAGACAAGGCCCGGGAATGTGGCCCACTTGTGCCACGGTTCACCTCGTCCCTCCCCGTCGTCAGCTGTGACACACACGGCATGGCCCCTGACAGCGGGAGCTATTTTCAGACGGGGATATTAATACCAGTGGAAATACCAGCGCAGACAGAGCAAGAGGACAAAACGCAGGGGGGGTTTGTTTCAGTGTTGCAACCGTGGGGTGCAATGTCAGAGCCTGATCTCTGTGTCGGTGACAGGAGAGGGGGCTAGTTTGACCTTTTTTGTTGGGAACAGACTAGAAGAAGTTGATTTAGTTTCAGCCAGGCTGATCAGCTGAGAGTAAACTTACTCACAGAGGCAGCATCGGCAAGAGGTTAATAGCCAGTTGGGGGAAAGAGGGGACAGTAGGTGCCCTTTATAAACTAATGATGTCAAAATAATGCCCGAGGCCAGCGGCTGATGGGTGCTTCTTGAGTGTGCGTTTCAGAAAGCGCACATCCAAGTGAGAAAGAGCGAGATAGCCCACAAATCGAAGAGAGAAGGACTGACGTTCAAGAGCGGGGGGACTGTTCACATGAAAAGGCGACTTTGTCTAAACAGGATATGTGCGCGAGTGTATTAAAATTGTGTGAGAGCGTTAACAAGAAGTCCAGAAATGTTGTGCCGTGGGTGTGTAATCCACAGCAGATCAAGTCACATGGACTAAGAAAGTCATTCCCAGGCTGTGGCACTTGTACCTCAGGGGGTACGTGGAAGGACTTTACAGTAGCTGAACTAGTTTGAATAAAAGAGAAATTAAAAAACCCACACTAATGAATAAACTAATGAATAAATCTCAATTCTGCCACTCGTGCAGTGCAAACTTGACCAAATCAAACACTGACAATTCAAATATATTTAAAAAATCATCATAAAAATATTCACTTTTAGTTTATACTGTTGTATAATTTTCAGTTAAAACTAAATTCAAATGAACACATTTGGAATATGATGGGTGGTGTCGGGATACTTGTGTGTTTTACCCTCCATGATGGAGATGTGCACAGCTCTCCGCCGGGTCCTGGGCACGCTGGTCAAACGGGGGCCGTGGGTGATGGATGGACAGCTCCTACTTGGCACCATGCCAGCCCTGGACGAAAAAACACACACCCACACACACACACACACACATATTACCACGTGACACATACACAACACAATGCATGACATGTACATTAACATAAAAAGCATTAAATCATTGTTAACGCACATTTGAGATTTTATAAGAATTCTGACCTGTGTATCTCAGGGGGGTCTCTCTTAATTTTGGCACTTTGTTCCATTACCTCTTTTGCAACCTTTCCACTGAACAAACATTAAAAAAAAGAAAAGGATTTATACAAAACATGAGCACTAAAAGAAGCACTGCAGCGTAGTAGGATATGTAACATTTTTAGCCAAGGCTGATTTTAATATATGAATATGTACTAATCATTAAGTGTTAATCTATAAAGTAGCATAAATACTTCATTTAGTACCTGTATCGAAAGCGACTACCCTTGAAGAAGAGATTACTACTGGACACGGTGCGGACTTGACTCGACTTCTCCAACCTGTGAGTAAATGGAAATAAAAAACATCATAAACATAATCATACAGGTACTTAAAATGAAGTCCTTTCCGCTGTTTTGCTTTCCAGGTCTCGTGACTCACTTGTAGAAGGCCTGATTCTCGACTCCACACTTCCACAGATGCTTACAGGCCTCAGGTGTAGGTGCAAAGTATGTCAGTATGATCTTCTTATCCTGTGACAAGTGCAGTACAGAAACTCATACATACAATATACATAGAAACCATACTTCAACCAGACAGCTTTTCAAGACATTTTCATCACGTGAAGAGAAACTACTCTTGGCAAAAGGACATTACTTCTGATTAGCCAAAGAAACCCCTCAATAATAGTTCCTCTGGACCCTTACACACACATTTCTGTCCAATCATTCCCATTTTACTTCACTATTAAAGATAGATTACATTGGATCCCCGGTGGCAGTGTCTCTATGCATAAACCACGGCCACACTCATTTAACTTCCTGAGCTCCACGGGCTAGAAAAGGCTACATTTTAATAATGCATACAAACATACCTCCTTCTGATTTGCATATATATGGAATGTCTTTGCTTCAAACTTGAGTTTGGTCACTTCCTCCCTGAGTTTGAGATACAAAGACAGACAGAACAAAGGGCAGACAGACAGGAAGAACAGAGCAAAGAGAGAGGTGGAGGGAGAACGACAGAGAAAGAAGGAAGGGACAGAAATGGATAAAGGTGGTCAAATTTGAATTGTGGCTGGAGGCAAATGAGGCCAACAGTGTTTCATTTCTGTGCTGAAAAGTCTAGACAGATTGATTATAATCATAAGAAAAGAAAAGAGATTTCTACAACAACACAACTCCAAACAATAGTTTCTTAATAGTTTAAATGTGTATGTCGAAAAGTCTGAGGGCATCATCATCGTCATGACACTGCGCATAATGCCAAATTACACCAAAGCATCATTTCATTATGTACGGAAGCTTCATATAACACTATGATCAAAATTCCAAATCAATTATTTCGCTTCAACTGTGTTGTGATCATTTAAAAACTATTTAAAATTGTATGCAAACACTAAATCATGTATTATTTTCCCACAAAGTTGCATGTTGTATATTTGGAACTACTTTAATAGCTGACAGGGTGTATATTGTAATATTACATTCGATCCCTGTAGGATTAGGAATCTAACCCGAGATGACAATTAACCAAATATGAGATGTTTGGAACAACAATGTAAAACTGTGGATTTAAAACACTTGGATTATGCCATTAAAGCTCTTTGGAGTCATTTTTCTTTTTCCTTTGCTGGCACCTTAAACAACATGTTCTTAAGCACTCGTTATGTTATTTAGAAGAAGACTAGCTAAGTTGTAGTAGATGCCTCACTGTGTGTCATGTTGAGATAAAAACTTTTGGACTAGAACATTAAGCAGCTTGTTGAGTTTGCTGGCACTTTGTACACGCTGTTAATTAAGGGAAGAAGAGGATGTTTAGTCATGAAAGTTTTTTTCCGTCTCATTAAAACATTTATTTCTGCCTGCTTATTATGTTGCACTAGTCCATATGGAGCTTTTGGAATTAACTTTTTCTGTACACAAATAGCTACATAGGCTTGCTCAGTACTGTGTGCATTACATTACATTACATTACATTTAGGCATTTAGCAGACGCTTTTATCCAAAGCGACTTCCAAAATAAGAGCTTTACATCAAGTGCATAGAACCATGATTGAAAACAACAGGACGT
>JAVQJD010026150.1:0-24526 GCA_036023655.1 Nannoperca australis | reverse complement strand
GTGTGTGTGTGTGTGTGTGTGTGTGTGTGTGTGTGTGTGTGTGTGTGTGTGTGTGTGTGTGTGTGTGTGTGTGTGTGTGTGTGTGTGTGTGTGTGTGTGTGTGTGTGTGTGTGCGCCATACCACCCTCATATCTGTACGGTAAATATAAGGCTGCCAGTTAGCTTAGCTTAGCAAGAGGAAACCGCTAGCCTGGCTCTGTCCAAAGATAACAAAACCCACCTACCAGCAGCTCTAACGCTCACTAATTAACACGTTCTATCTTGTTTGTTTAATCCGTTGTGTGCCAGAATAAGCCGTAACTTCGTCTCTGGTTGCCTAGAAACCTCACAGTGATGACAAAACATAACCTCCCCAACATAAAACCACAACTTTACTTTTTTTTACACTTCAGTTTTATGGGAATAAACTAATGAGATAAAACGTGATAATAAATGAGTTTTAGAGGTGTGGATTTTGTGATCTCTGGACAGAGCCAAGCAAGCTGTCCCCGCCCCTGTTTCCAGTCTTTATGCTAAGCTAAGTAAACCAGCTGCTAGCTGCGGCTGTATATTTAGCTAACACATGTGAAAGTGGTATAAACTTTTCATGCAAGTCTCAACAAGAAAACTAATTAGCGCTTTTCCCAATATATCAAGCTCTTCCTTTCAGAAGAACCTGAGAAACTGGGAGGAACGGAGTAAATGAGGGCATAAGAAAGGAGGGAGGGAAGGAAGGAAGGATGCCACAGCCTCGCAGCTCATTCGAGGCAAAGCTGGGACTGTGAGCTTGAGTTACACTGCCAGACAATGGGCTTCTTTCACCCAAACTCACCCACACACACACACACACACAACACAGAGGCATTCTGTCTCACAAACTGTTGTTGCTCCTGTTGCACAATATTTGGCTCTTATTATTTCATTATGCGTCCTTCTTCTTGCACTCCTGCCTCTCCACCCTTTTCTGGTTTTAATTTTCTTGGCTGCTTGTTTTTGTCTGACTGATGTGTCGTGTGTGTGTGTGTGTGTGTGTGTGTGTTTGCGTGTGTGGGTGGGGGCTGAGAGAGTGAAAATGTGAGTTGTGGGTGAGAAAGACAAACGTGTCAAGTGACGGAAACAAAAAATGTACACGTCAATAAAGTCAAGCGTGTTTTCTCACATGTTGTGTGTTTGCAGACTGAACCTTGCAGATAATGACAACAGTCAGCAGCAGCACAACCTTGATACATACCACAGATCTATAGTAAGTCTCTATATGTTGGTTTGTCTCAGTGGTGGGCTGGTGGTTAAAGGCACTGGGTGGGAGGTGTGGGAGATCATGTACTTTGTTGTTGGAAACACCTGTAATTTTACTGTGCCAGAAGCCAACAACGTGACAGCGTAGAGATGTAATCAGCAGCTCACTCTACTCTGCAGGAAGTTATGGGTTGTTTTTTTTTTGGGGGGGGGGGTTGTCTTATTTCAACAGAGAACGGTGGAGTATCGTGAAAAAACACATGATTAGACATCTGCATCTGGGATTTTGGCCATTAGATGAGTATCAGTTTTTAATCATGACTATGGAACGAATGGAGATAACAGCTTGGCTAGAAATCTTAAAACAAAGGAGGTCTGCGTGGTAAATAAATCTGACGGTGAGCGGAAAGATGTCTTTTGTGTTTTGTTGTTGCATTAAACAAAACATATTGTGTTGTGGAATCTCACCAAAAGGCTGATCAGATTTTCTGGAGCATCTTATATCATCTTCATCAGCAGATGCAGTTACATATACATTATATAACTCTAAGGACTTATCATCCATGTTAGATCCAAAAACCCAGATTCCCCTGCTGATGAAGATCGTTAGATATGATCAGAAGCTACAGAACGGCTACTAAATAGACCGTGTGGTGAGACTGTTCTCTCAACTGTTGTTTCCAATGTCAAGAATGAACTTTGAACCTCATCTTTTAAGCCCATATCAAGGAGAACTTCTTAAAGTACTCAGAAAAATCTACAAAGCCATGACAACTGGACAGACTCCATCTGCTGATGAGGATGTGATGAAGATTATGTGATATGATCGAACGGACAGCCTCCAAATGGACTTTGTGGTGAGATTGGGGCTGCGACTAATGCTTATTTTCTTATCTATTAATCTGTTATTTTCTTAATGATTTGATTATTTGCTTTGTCTATAAAAGCCAAAGAATAGTAATAATAAGGAAAATGCCTGTTATAATTAATTGCAGCTCCATTAATTTTTAACTGCGGTTTCCAAAATCAAGAATGGACTTTACATGACTTTAAACTTTCCTTTCCATTCCATTTCTTTTTGGAAAAGTGTATCATCCATTGACATCCATTGAGTTGTATTCATTCACAGCTGGAAGGTGCCGGCACAACTGGCCACTCTGCAGCTGTATTGGAGCAGGTGGAGGTTTAAGCCAACAAGAACAGCGTCAGTGCTCCTTGGCAGAGCTCGTCGGCTCGCAGGATTTTTAGATTCTCTCTCAAGAAGACATTTTACAAAATGTATTGACTCAAGAGGCCCACTTGGGTGCCCAGTAGGAGTGTGGGTCCACACCTGTGGTTTGACAAAGTATTGCGTACTGAAGAAAACCCCCAAAAACAGAAGGTATCATTTTAAAAGCATCTGCTGAATGGAACTGTAGTGGAAATGAGAGTCCGGTACCATTAAAGTGTCTGTCCTTCAAGTGAAGCGGAGTGTTTTCTTCCTGTTCTTCCAGACCATACACCACTGTGCACATGAGCAAGCAGACTGGTGGGAAGAATGTGCAATAACACATACATGAAGAGGATATCCATGACTCAATGTACACAGTGTATTTAGACACAAACACAAACATTTTTCCGGTGTGTCAGTGTCATTACGAGCTTCTCTGGGACTATTTGGCCGAGGAAACGGCTCGGCGAGGGAGTCGTCGAAACAGGAGGTGTTTAATGTAAGTGAAACATTCATTTTTTTAACTCAAGTCTAGCTAAAATAAATAACACACTCTGTGCCACGACCTGGGAGGTGACAGGCCGGTGTGTGTGCGTATCTAAAGCACTCATGTGTGTGCTCCTGCAGTGTTGTGTTTCACGCTTGCAGTTGTGCACATTCATACACGCTTGCATGCCCCCAGGCACTGCAGAGGCCTCTGAGTCTCGTGAAGTCACTTCCTCCTTGATGGGGGACCTTGACTCTGTGGCTGCCCACACACACACACACACACACACACACACACACACACAGAATTACAGTCATCCAGACCAGCACTCACTGTGGGATGTGGGCAGTTTCAGACCTGTACAGACTGGTGGAGGCTAACATCACATCTGGTCCAGTCTGTGTTGTCACCTGTGAAATGAGGGATCTGATGCAGTCTGCAGACAGTGTGCAGACAAGAAAGGTAAGATAAAGGTAAATCACAACTGGTAAATTATCTGTGCCCCCAAATTTGTCCAGCAGAAGTCCTGACCAAAACACTCAGTACCTGAGGTGACAAGACGTTTTTAAAAACACATTAAGCCTCTGAACGGGTCGGAGGCCAGAGACCTTGTCCTGACCTGCAAAGACAAAAAGAACTCCAAGAATGCACTCCTGTCTGTTTCAAGGGTTAGAAGGTGAAGGAAATTACAGATGACAACAGCTTTACACATAATTGGAGAAACTATGAATACACATTATATTGAACTTAACATCTAATTTTTCCCTACCAACAAATTATATCTTGTTTGTTTCATCAGGTCGGAAAAGAATAAAAGCGATGTGTGTCGGACTATTTCTTGACAGCGAACAGTGACTTCCAGGACTCTCCCACTGGCTGCCTGTCAACCTATGGCAAGAGAAAACATTTATTTTAACCTTTGTTTTCCTCTGTTTCCAGTCTTTATGCTAAGCTAAGCTAACCTTCTCTTTGCTCCACCTTCATACTGATTTCAGAGTGATATTGATCTTCTCACCTAACCCTCAGAGAGAAAGTTGAATAAGTGTATTTCTTTAATGCAAGACTTAAAAAATTAATAAATAAATGTAATTAATTAATATTAACACAAGGTCCATAAAGTACTTTTTCAAAGTGTGCTCAGTTGTCTGGTCCGGCCTTATGGAGTATATTAAATTCATCTCTGAGATTTGAGCCTTTGATTTGCCAGTGTGAGATCTTGGCAATTGTATATTCTGTGATTATCATTAACAATCACACAATGATCTTACTACAAGTATAATGCCATTAAAAACACACGAGGAATTCAATTAGCAGCCACTTATCTCTCACAGTGTGCCTATTATGTTCTTATCAAACCGTACAAGGCTTCATTTGCAGCACTCAGTCTTTAATGCACTCTTAACTCTGTGTCTTCATTCTAGGTGTTTCCATTCTATGTTCTCCTGGTTTCTGGTTCCAATCACTTCTGCAGCTTTCACGCAAACACTTTGTTCACCAAACAGGGTCCGAACTATGTTTCCAACAGGAATTCCTCCTGCAAACACTCGCAGATGCACCGAGTGGCCTCCTCCTCGAGTTCTGTACATGCGAATGTTAGCACGAGTGTTCTTGTGCAGTCTAAAGCAGTCTGTACATTTGTTTATATTTGTGTACATGCACATTTTTCGTATTAGTCACAGTGACAGCAGCCGGCAAACTGCCAACCACACCCGAGTGACAGGCTGAGTGAAGAAAGCTGTGGTCAGTGCTGACGTGGACACAAAGCTGCTTACAGGCAACTTCCTGAAAGTGATCCAATGTTTCAATAATTTAGTGCCCGACAGTACTTGGCCTAAGTTGTGTGTTGTTTGTCTTAAAAGCATCGGTATGCTCCTGGAGTTTGTACATTTAAACTGCAGTTTTTCCAGAGGTTTCACTGCATCACACTCCTCTCTTAGTTTACCACGCGTCCCCGCTTCGCATCCATACGAATATCTGCTGACGCCCGACAGAACACCAGCTCCCAAACACAGACATCCCCTTTTTGTTTCCAACTAAACTTCTGGTCACACATCTGCCCACACAATTAGGAGCAGCAATCACAGGAGGAGGCAGGAGAATGGGAAATGATCACTTCAATACCATTGTTACTGAATACTGCTGAATTTTTCAGTTTCACCTTTGCACTTAAAAGATGGTTGGTCCATTTTGATTCAGCTCTTTCGACTAAAAATAACCACTGATGAATTAAGAATTTAAAAATAGTAATCACCAAAAAAGAACCAAAAAAACCATAAGCAGTAGATACTGGCTGGTCCCTGGCACGTTGGCCTCCCCTCAGAAGGTCAGACATCTCATAATCTCATCCATCTCCTCGCATGCTGACATAGACTCCTGACCAACACGCTATGCAGCCATGAGGCCACGCCTCCTACAGGTGTAGGAGTAGGTTCCATCACTCATTGCATTTTTTCCATTTGCTGGTAGAGAGGTTTTGTGGCAGAATCTGAGGGTGGAATTACAAGTTCTGTGAGGACACTGTTACCACAACTAGGACAGTTCAGGTGTTCAGCAGTAACAAACCACGGCTCTCAAAGGACCATAAACTGTGTCTAAATTAGAACAGGGTTGAAAGGTGAAATACATTCTGTAATTATTTTAAAGGATTTTAAAAACTGTTATTAAAAATAAAAACTCCAAAACTGTCATGGTTTTCACATTAAGATTTAAACTTGTTCCTGTTCAACAAACAACAACAAGGTAAGGACATGGGGTAAAGAGAAGATTAGGGATAAGATGTAGGAGATGGGGATGTTATCTGATGATTTTTGGGATTTAGACCACTAAACTCTGCAGTCAGAGTCGGATTACAAAAACTATTTTTTGGTGTGTTGACAGCTTCCATAATTGTTCACTGGTTGGAAATCTCACATCCTTGCGTTTAAGTGAAGAATGAAAGGGTCGAAAGGTTTTGCAGGCAGGAGCCTCCATCCTATCGATGACAGATGGTGGATGACGGCCAATATCAGCAAAGGGAGATATTATAAAGAGTTCTGCAGGTTAGCTGCAGTAAAACTCCGGGTGAACAAAACAATTTACTCGCCCACCACCCCTCCGATGCAATCTGAGCAGGTCTCCCACCCTGCAGAGGAACAATTTCCATGAATGCAGCAGCAGCAGCAGCAGATTGCCGTAGCAGACTGCATGTGAAACACAGGTCAAACCAAGAAGTCAGAATGGAGAAGTGTTTTTCCTATCCCCGAATTCCTCCCGACAGTGACATCCATCGAGTTCAACCGAAAGAAAGGGGAAGTGCACAAGAGTTTTTGAAACTCGGTAGATTTACACACAGAGACAAGAAGAGATGAGCGGAGGAGGAGACGGGGAGTGATTTGTTTAATCTGTTTAACAAGTATTTTGTGTCGAGCAATTATGTGACGTTTCGGAGCTAATTGTTCTGAGAAATTACTGTGATATTAAAAATGGTGATCGACTGCTGTGGTGCTCTCGTGTCTAAAACAAGACCCGAAATTGCCGTCTTCACATGCCCTGCAGAATAAAACCAACAAACAAAGGAATAAATGAGTGATGATCTCTCCCGTCCTGTTCCAGCTTTCAGAGAGTGGGACCCTCGGGAGGCGCTTACCAATCCTTAATTCCATTTCCCAAAAAAGACTTTCCTATTTTTACCCTGCGCCGCGAAGATCCCCAGAGGGAAAGCACCCGCTCCGGGCCGTTTGGTTTTCCCGCAGATATGTCGTCCCTCAAGAAAACCCAAAATAAACATGCGGAAAACCACGGAGATAAATTTGGCTGCTTATGCGGAAAAGCTTTGAGTCTCCGTGATTGCGCTCTCACATACATTTTTTTGTCAAGACAGAAGTAAGATAGCTGAGAGGCAGCGAGTCGGGGTTGAGGGGAACAAACACAGGAACGGAGCAATTAGATGACATGAAAAGGAAAACAGGGGCTTGTGGGGGAATGTGAGGACTGTCAAAAGTTTTCAACACAAGTCTACACTGTACACATACACACACACACACACTGGAAAAGTACAATACAATATAAGCATGATCACTGCACCGTGCCACATGTGGGTCAATAAACAGTATGTCTTTTCAAAACTACCCTGAGGCTGAAACACGTCCTGAACATCACTTGGAATACGATTTACATTTCTTTATAGGGGAAGAAAACTTGTTTTTTAATTGTGACAGGCAGGAAAATGAACTACTGGACTATACAATGACACCAAAAGCCCCCTACCAAAGCTACAAATACACCTTTAATACATAAGTAACTGTGTTAAAACAAGAAAAGGTTACTTCATGTCATTGCTACCACCCGTTTCTGGAAAACACACAATTTTTTTTTATTATATTAAACAAAAAATAGGCTGCATTTCTAAATTCCTGTTTTAGCGACCTCCGACCTGCTGTGTGTCTGCCTTGGAAGGAAATCAAGCCCATGCGTTACCACAATGACACACATGCCAACCATTGAGGACAAGACGAAGAGCTGGGCCGAATTAGAGATTCAAAATGTAGACCCAACCATAGAAACAAAAACAACTCCGGAAAGTAAATTTAGATGGTGTGAGAGTATGAGGATGGAAAAGAGAAAATAATGAGTTCTGCATTTTGGTAAGTAAAAAAAGATGTTTACTGTATGGTATGAATACCTCCATCTGTCAGCTCCACCCAAAACTTGAACTTCTCTCCCCTGACAAGAGAGCACAATGTAACTGCAGTCAGAGGAGTGAAGTGATGAAGCGGATCTGTGGTTTACACAAACTTTTTAATATTAAGAACTCTTAAAAACATAAATAAGCCAAAGCTGATAATACGTTGATGAGGTTGCTCATGAGGAAGCTGTGTAGATTTGACTCCAGAGTAGGTGGGACATACCGTAAGAAGCGGTGAATCATACCATCATTTTCAGTCAAACAGTTTCTAATATTTTTGGTGAACTTCTGGGAAACTATTAAGGGACTCCAGGTTCACGTTTGGAATAAACAGATGAGGACAAAAGATTTTGATGTTCTCAGCTGGAGTAAGTCATCAATATAATTGTACATGGTCGGTATCTTGTACAGATAAACACTTTAACTGTTTACTTGGCTTATCGCTGTGAAAGCTGCTCTGACTGTTCTCAGTACTCCCGTCTCTGATTTTATGACTGGACCATCACCATCATCAGACCGTCTGCTTTCTCAACTGACTTTAACTCCCTGTGTGATTCACGGGACTGAAGCTAGCAGACCATCTTGTGATGAAATGCAGAACAAAAAAATGCATGCATGCTGCACTCTTCTCCCCCTCAATGGTCGCCATCTTGGCTACGCAGTGAAAGGGGAGGGACCACCGGCCTATGAAAATGGCGGCCACGGATGCGATTGGTACTTCTAAAATTAAAAGCAGATTCATTTTTATACATTTTTAATCCAGTTTAGTTAAGTTAATAACTTATGGCCACGCTAGCAGCTTGGTGGTAGCAGCTGTGATACTTATTACACTTTAGAAAACAAAAAGCACTGGATGGTATTTCTAATATTGCTAATCTGTGGTCTACACCATTATTGGGGCGACTCATTTAAGGTAGCCTACACCACATGTGAAGCTAGAGCCAGCAGGCGATTAGCTTAATCTTGGCATAACGACAGGGAACAAGGGGAAACAGCTAAGCTGGCTACCTACCAGAACCTCTAAAGCTCACTAATTCATAATTAAGACGTTATATCTCATTTATTTAAACTGTCACACCCTCCAGCTCCACCTAGCCTGCAGTCTCTCTCTCTCTCTCTCCCAAGTGTGAGTGTCTGAGTGGAGACAGGTGTGCTGGAGCCAGAGCAGAGCCCCACCAGCAGCATCCCTTTCAGCAACCTGGCTGTGTGAAGCTGCTGCTAACAAAGATGCTGTTAATGCACTAATGAGCGGCCGACTCCAGAAAGTGTTTTTGTCAATCACAAGGTAGCCACGCCCTAAAGCATACCCTACTTTATTGTCTATTTTACTCTAAGACTTCAAACTAGTGACTGAGACCAGAAATATTTACTGGGGTAATAAACTTCTATACAACGGGACTTCTCTTTACAACCAGCAGAGTTGCTCCCTGCTGACCATTAGACAGTTGAGTGATTTGTTCGCTTCGAGTACGTCTTCATCATATCAGTCTGAGTTAATGTCTCCACCTGCTGCTGCTCTGTGCCACTCTGTTTTCCACAGTGTTGCTTTATTCTGGTTATTGTGACGCCACAGTTTGGTTCTGACCTACCTTTGTTGGCTATTTCCTTAAGTGTCAGATTTATTTAAACTAAGTGGTGAATCCTTTTGGATTCATTGTTATTTGAGGAGGAGGAGGAGGAGAAAAAGAAGGGGGAGGAGGATGAACAGAGGAGGAGTGTCTGGGGTTTGGTCGTGGTCCCTTGTGGTAATATTTAATAACAAACATTAAAAATACCACAGAAATCCTTCACCACATTCCCACGCTCCAACTGGCCAGAACACACATGCACGTTCCCATAAGCATGCACCCACACACACACACACGTCCCCTGTATACATACCGAAGAGACTATCTATCTGTCTCACTTGCATGATACTGCACACACAAATGCACGGATGCATTGATTCACGTACCCATGCAAAAATAAAAACACTTGTAGGGTCACGTAAGCATTCACAGACAGAGAGAGGCACGGCCACACACATAAACACAATCACATGCACTTGCATGTGGGCTGTTGGACGAATCAGAAAGCATATACAAACAGTGTGTGTGTGTGTGTGTGTGTGTGTGTGTGTGTGTGTGTGTGTGTGACTGACATTTATAGTAAAAAGCTGCACAATAGAAACGCTCAGTGAAACTGTCAAACAATGCTTCACAAACATCCAAAACATACACCATTCAACACACTGGCTAATGTCAAAATGCATGCACACATAAACACACACACACACACACACACACACACACACACACACTCAGAGGGAAGGAACAGGCACAGAGGAGTGGTGACAGAGGGATGTCCCGGAGAAAGAAACCAAGAAACCCACACTGAAATAATGTCTTTGTAGAGGAAAGGTGTGTGTGTGTGTGTGTGAGTGTGAGTGTGAGTGTGAGTGAGAGAGAGAGAGAGAGAGAGAGGGGTATGGGTTCACCACTCTGCTCCCTCGCTCCTCGTGGTTTTCATGATCATAACTCCATCGATGATTATCACCTATTAAACTACTATTTACTGTTATTATTACTCTAGTGTGTGTGTGTGTGTGTGTGTGCACGCGCGCATGTGTGTGTGCGTTCGTCATGTCGCCAGTGGCTTTCTGACCTCGTCTCGAGGTTTGGTGATCCCTGCCAGAGATTCCTTTCCATCCCTCCCTCCCCTCCATGTTTCACATGTGCGTCAGCAATGTTACCGCAGCCTCTCTCGCTCGCTCTCTCGCTCTCTCTCTGTAACCCCATGATCCTCCTTGTGTCAAACACCCCACCCTCGTGTTTTCACCCGACGCCTCCCTCCTCTTCCTCAATCTCTTTTTTCTCTTCTTTTTCTCCCCTTCCTGTCATCTTCCTCGTCCTCCCTCCCTTCTTTCCTCCTTCTTTCCTCCCATCTTGTTTTCTTTCTCTTCCTCCTCTTCTGTTGTAGCAGAACCCTTCATTTCCCTCTTTTCAGTTCCAAGAAAAAGTCCGTAGGGTCAAAGTACAACCTGTAGCCCACCCCCTGCTTTTCATTTTCATATTCATGTAGATGAAGCTCTTCAGATTCAGACTGACTTACAATGAGTTCAGAAGCGGAGCAATTCTCAACAAGCATGTAGAAACAGAAGTGAGGGGGAAAAAACATGTAAAGGCAAAAATAATCACCTGATTAAGATTAAAACCAGCACATGTTGCTCAAACCCACAGAAACTTGAGTTTCCAAAAGCAACAAATCCATCATGGTTAATGGGGAAATAATGAACACATATTGTTAAGATATGTGATATTGTCATACAGCATGGAAAAATGTCTTTACTAACCTTTTAACTAAGTGTTAAAATATTCATACATAAAACCTCCTCAGCCTAGACATTATTTACTTTCTTATATCCATTGCTGAACAGAACATTTTAGCACCTTTCAGCTCATTGTTTTGGTTTGACTTTACTGTTCGGTTCAGTATCACTGCTCTCAGAAGAATTGTACTAATAATCCATTGTTCACTACCTGTCCAGGACCTATGGAACACAAAGCATTTAGAGACTTAGGAGCCAGATATTTCCCTCGGGAGTTGGTGGAGAGCAGCTATAAGAGAGGGAATATAGGGCCACATATACACGACTCCAAATGAAAGCTTACGTTGCTTCGTGACTGCATGTGTTAACAGACAACTGTTTGCTAACACGTGCACAACAACCCACTTAATATGCTGACAATGTCTTTATGATGTTTACAAGTTGTTCCGTTTCCGACGTCCAAGTGGCCAAAAAAAGAGAACAAAGACAATGTATGCAGCTTTGAAGTGAAACTTTAAGTGGGAACTTAGTGTTGAGAAACTGGCTTTCAGTGTGCAGATCCTAAAGCTTATTTCTGCCCTCTTACTTAATATAACACAATTTGTTGAAAAGGGAAGTTGAGGAGATGTATAGGAGATTAACATTTATGGCCTATGACAAACAAAAAACTGCAGCAGAAAACGGCTCAGCTTGTTTTACACACACACACACACACACACATATATATATATATATATATATATATATATATATATATATATATATATATATGAACACACCAGCAGAGCAACATTAGGAATGAGAGCAGGCAAGCAAGAGTCTGTCTACATTTATTGTGTGGAGATGGCAGGCTATGTGAGCATGAGCCTAATTAACTGTGAGAAACAGGAGGCACAAATATAAATGTAATATTGAACAGTCAACTCCTTCTCCATTTGTCTTCCGTAGCAGCTGTGGATGTCGGACACTTGGCTAGAGAAACAAGAATCTTATTCAGTGAAACACTCCTCCTCCACTGGGAAAATGTGATGTGAAAACGAGTCAAGTAAGAAATACTGGAGGTGACTCCCTTCAGGTGTTGGACAATTCTACATTCACCATCCTGGGGCAAACAATACTTCCAAATGTGTATTAATCCACCGCTGAAAATAGTCCCCAACACATTCACAATCTATTGTTGTTTGAGTGACGTTGGCTAAAACCTACACTGGCCAGCTGTTTAAGAAAATGACTGAGTTGTTTTTTCTTTAAATGAAACTAAATAATTGGGACTTCATTTTAGTTTTATGTATTTATTCTGAACTAATGGGATTGGGACAGACCAAAATGCCTCCGGATGCAAATGGATAGACCTCCAACGAATGTGGCGCTGAGCGAATCCTGTCGGGCGTACGGCGAACACATCGCTCTCATCAACAAAAGCTTCAAGTGCTGTTGTTTGTTCTTCATTTAGAGAAGATATCCCGTCCATATTAGATAAACGGTTGTGACTGGTCTGTTTGAAACTGTCTGAATGGGAGGGGGACCCGACACATCTGGCGAAGCAAATAAAACATGAGCTTGCAAATGTGTCTGGTTCCCAGGATAAAAGACAGGGGTCGACAAGTCCGAAAGTATTAAGAGACAGATTAACACATTGTTTTGGTCTCTTAATGGGATTAATTGACAATAAAAATAATATATAATACCTCCAGTCTTATACTTTAAGTAATAATTAAGTCATTTTTTACTGTTGTTTGGTATAAAAAAAGTCAATTTAGACAATTTAGACACTGGTATTGACTAAAACCCACGTGTTGCCCTCTTGTGAGAAGGGAGGGGAACTTCTACAGTAATAGTTCCATGTTTCTCATGTGTCTTTTAAAACTATTTCAGATGGATTTCCAGTTTACCAGAGTGATCATTTAGTCCTGATTCGTAACAGCGTCACAACATGCTGTAACATAAATGTCAAAGCTGTTTCCAGACTCCGCTGCTTGCAGTCATTATGAAGACATGTGACTGTAGAAAGACTTCACATCAGCCATTAAAGCCGGTAAGATAGTCAATCAACACAGCGTGATCCATTAGCATCTGGTTAGCGGACGGAGGAGAAACCACAATGGAGTGTGTGTCGTTTATTTCTAGCCTGAGAACACATTCATTGTGCCATTAATATAAACAAAGGTAAACTGACAGTAGTCAGAACCTTTCTGTGGTTTTTATAATGAGGTCAAATTTAAAGCAACTCAGTCAGTCATCACAATAATCCCCTCTCATTCAAACCCTGTTGGCCATTTCTCGCTTACTCTGCTTCCATGTTTGTCCACAGATCTCCCGCACATCACATGGAGGATATTGTTCTAATGCTGTCTGGATGACTCTCATCCCAGAAATAACAAATAACTCTCAAAAGGTTTGTTTCATCTTCCTCTAAGGGCCGGTCGGGTGGAGTTTGTCATAACATGAGCAAATTAGGAAAGTGTCACATTTGTCAGCAATGAAAGAGACGTTTAAAACGATTATTACACTTTCAGACGCTAAACTCGGCTCTTGTTGAATTATTCCGTTATCCATCTTCCACTTGTACATCGTGTCAAACAGACTTCTTCTCTTTCCTTTCATCGTGCTGCAGCTGCCGTCTTATTAGAAGGAGAGTTGTAGCTAAAACCAAGTTTATTTGACATAACTGAAAGAAAATGAAGACAAAGAAAAACAAAATACAAAAATAAGAAAATCCAAACTGGGTGGAAGCCAGGAGACAGGAAGAGACTGGCCGACTGCCACCAGCTTATACATCTTTCAGCCAGACCAGGTGCGCTGAATCTCCCTCACAAGGATCCTGGAGGGAGGGGCCCGCTCTGAGGCTCGCCACAAATGTCACTTTGTCTGTTGTTGAAAGTTGAACAGCAGTGATTTGTACAGGACTACTGGGTCGGCATGTTTGAACCCTGCAGTATTTGAAACGTAGTAGTTTTGCTGGAGATAACAGGTCAAGTCAGACAGCATTGGTTTGCTTTTCAATCAATCTTTAAACATGACTAACCGGTCTTAAGTAATCTAAACTTTAACTGGGTTCATGTTTAAAGCAGAAATACATGAAAATCGAGAATCCTTTGAATATAATGAAGCCGGGGGGATTATATTTTATATAATAAACAGGGGGAGTGCATCCTTTGTAACATGCATACTCACACACAGTGGCCTTTTCTACAAACCTATCAGCTGTTCACGACTACAACTGCGTCTTAGCGTCCTCTACTGACCAAAGACGTGCATGTGCACCATGTTCAAACAAAAACCCTCTTCACAGGGTATAAATGTGTCCTCACTATGATTACCAAGCATGAGGGCCTTTGATCAATACTGTCAACTACATTTTGCTTCAATACACTTTCTATAATTGATGTGCAGGGACCATGCTTTGTGATTTTATTTTTTCACTTTTGGCTTTAACATTTACAAATGTTAGAACAATAGACTCTTTTTGCACTTGTGTTCACAGCATACAAAAATAACATTTAGATATTTGTACAGTAATATGTCTTTTCTGGTAAAAACTTAATGTCCCACTTAGTCATAATAACCTACAGACCTTACTGTGTTAAATGCATTTCGTCAAAGCTGTGAACACAATAGAAAAATCACTAATCTCCATTCTATTGAGCCATATATTTCAAAACCCGGGGACATTTTCAGAGAAGTAAAATGCGTTTTGATAACTGGATGAACTAACCCTTTAACCATAGTCTCCTTTCCAGAAACACAACCAACAAAACAGAACCAGGGACATGAGGGATGTCTTGCATCATTATGTACAGCGGTTTTATTTGTGATTTCCCCAAAACATTATCAGTATTTTACTACATACAATGCATGTAATCAAGGTACAATGGATCAACTTCAAAGACAAGAAGAGCAAAAAGAAAAGAGCAACACAAAAAACAGGCAGTGAAGAGAGACATTGGTTAAGGTACTGTATGTAGAACACCACTTCTTTTATATAGAGTGCTATTGATGGTGCCATCAACAGCGATGCCATGGCAACTGTATGTTGAAAAGACAAGTTTCTGCAAGAAGCACTGAGGTCTGGTGAGTTTTACTGCATGGTGATGTGCATGTGTGAAGAAAAAGTACTTATCTTGGGACTCTGCTGAGATCAACTACAATTTTAAACTTTTTTTTTCTCTTTTGTTCCCCTCACGATGAGGATAATTCTAATCCTACAGGAGGTCACAGTCTGCTGGACATTGTTAAAAAAATATTAAGCTTAAATTAAGTCAAATTAAATAAAGTTTCATTATACTCCATTGTATCCGCACAAGGGAGTTTTTTTTACTTATATAAACCATTTTTAACCGTGTAGGCTTTAAATTAACCAGCTGTCACTGAAAACTCAGCCACAGGGAATAAATAGAAGTACTGAAGGAAACAAACCAGCAGAAAGACACTAACGTAGCACATCCTGGTCAGAACGCGCACCTTCTACTGTTAACTCATAAATTCGATACGACTGCAGAAACTAACAAACGTGTTGATATGAAGATCGGCAACACAGGCAGCGAGATCGTCCTGTATTCTGGTTTAAAACCCCTGATATTGTCCCAAAATAAGGCTGTGGGTTCTAGGCACACCAAGGTACAACTGAGCTGAGCAATATGTGCATTGTAAAGAGATGTGACACACTCTGTATGTTCTGGATGAATTCATGTTCAATTTATTTCTATCCACCTGGTTTACCCAGGTCTTACTACGGAGATTAGTTGTTTTTTTTGTTTTGTTTTTTAAAAAGGAGAAAAATATAGACAACAAATCATTTTTAGACAACGTCACGCGTTTTGCAGAGCATTCAGAGACAAAAACACAAGTGCATCACTGGCAAAAACTGCTGGTGAGGGAGAAAGACGTGTGTCTGGGTGTGTGCGCTGTGTTTAGTATCAGTCAGTCAGTCAGTATGAGTGTATGTTTGCCTGTGAGCACAGTTAAGTGCATGCATGTGTGTATGAACACGCGCTTATTTAGAAGAGGTAGCAGAGAAATGCAATCGGAGCAACGGATGGCAGTCTGTCTAGAATGATTCCTGTCCATCTGTAGCTTCAGTAGGAAAGCAGACTTTCTGTCTACCTGCTCTCCTCATGTTCAAATACGGGCGACAATAATCCAGAAAGAGCCTCAGACCTTAACCGAGGCCACGAGCTGTTCGATAGCTACTGAAAAAGCTGTCAAAAAACTGCTAAAGTTCAATATTCATTTGATTTTTCAGGATACAGATAGTTCAAGTGTAAACATGGAATCAACAAATAAGCTTTGTATTATCTACCTCGGAGGGGTGTTTTAGCTGTCAGTCAGTACACAAATTGGGTGTCACCCTTTCCAAGTGAAATCTGTTAGAATGCAATACCCTTTCCCAAAAGGCATAGAAACAGATAACATGCTGACATAATTAAACAACGGCATCCCTAAATATCAAATATTTGAACTGAATAAACTCAGTCTATGGATTTCCAAAACTGCCCTAAAGCTTTAGATCCACAGCAGCAACAGAGAGTAAAATTAAACTTTAAAAAAAGCATGAACTTCCACATGCTGCGAGCTGAAAGGTGAGTCATTGGTTGATAATTATACAAGGGTGATCGCTAAAGGCTTGGCGTGTCATTCACAGCATAGACTTTGAAGGCCTGGTTTTCTGAAAGCTGAGTGAAAGCAGCAAATAAACCAAGGATTCAGAACCAGAGTTAGGGCGGGTTAGAAGAAGGCAGAGTGCAAAAGTAGAGCAGAAAAAAAACAAAAACACACACACACACTATTTGTTATTTTTACATTTTCCATGTTAGGACAGAGAGGTTCCAACTACCACACCCTTTATCCGAGTAGGTATGAGTCGTTTCCGAGACCTCCATCCCTCGTCTCTGGACAGTTGTGTAAAGCTGAAAGCCGAGAGGTTTCTGACTGTGTGGCACCAATCCAGCACTTTTAACCCAGAGAACGACTGGCATCTCCGTGGAGTCCCACCGGACAAACCCGACAGACGTCTTCTGGCCAAATCAGGTGGCATTTTACTACAATAACGCATGGATTGTATTTTGAAGGCATTGCTAAAGCCAAAAAGGAGCGGCCTCGAGCGGGACCGGCTGCCTCCTGTTTCGACGAGTCCAAATTCTCTTTGTGCACCATTTGCCTCCGAGGTGTGCAGTGATGAGCAGACGCACACCCGCTCATTGCAACCAAGGTTTTATGCAACATTCACATAGCAAACTTTCAGGCTCAGTTCCAATTTGCTGATATGCTCATATCTGAAATGCGTGGCTCATCTCTATCCTAGGATTCTATAAGTTAGCCTGCTAAACTCAAGCTACCAGTCTGTTTTGCTTTTAATCTACTCTCCACCGTAATCCTTATTTGTCATTTTTTGGTTTTAGTACTTTTTCATTCATTCATTTTTCAAAATACATTTTGGAAACAGGGTTATTTGTTTTCCTGCTGAGAGGTAGCTTACAAGAACAATACGACTCTCGTGTCTGTACGCTAAATATAAAGGTTACAGCCGGAAGATGGTTAGCTTAGCCTAACATCAACACTGCTAGCCTGGCTCTGTCCAAAGGTTAAAAAAATGAAGAAATTGTTCCTCTAAAGCTCATGAATGAATTTGTTATATCTTATTTCAGGCTAGTGACACAACATTAACGTAAAATGCTTTTCGCTGCTCAAAAGAATTAGAAAACATTAAAACTGTGTCACGTATTAAAGAGTGGAAGGACTTTGGGCACTTTCAGCTGCTATGTGAACGTAGCCTCGCCTCTGATTTAATGACTTTAAGATTTGTAGGCTTTCATTAAGATTTGAGGTAAAAATCATCCAGCATTTGTAAAAAGAAATAAGATTTTTTTTTAAAAGGACTATACTGTACATATACACAAAAAAACTTCTAAATTGGTGTTAAAATAAAAATGGATGCTTTATAATGAACAATCATGCTGCGACAACCAAACACAAATCTATATATATATACATATATATATATCTATATATATATAGATATATATAGAGAGAGATATACATGTGTGCGGAGGGGAGAGGTAGTATGTTTGGTTAAACGCAGCGCCAAAGCTTAGCGGCACGCCATCGGTTGGTAAAGACAGAGACAGCAATGACAGAACATACAGAATGAGGCAGAGATGATGATCAGGTGAGTGAAGCAGACAAACAAGGTGAAAGTTAACATTTAGAAACATTGGGATCCACATATAGTATATACTGACTGGTCTACTGGCAAGAGGAATCTACTCGACAACTTTCTGCTTTATACAACTGGCAACTAATTTACCGCAAGTTTGACATAAAAAACACGCTTGAGGAGAGAGTTGTGGTGGTGTGTGTGTGTGTGAGTGCATGTGTGTGTGTGTGTGTGTGTGTGTGGTATGTGTGTTTATGTTTGGTTCCCTTAAAGGCTATTGTGAAACGTAGTCCTGTAAATTATTGAGGTATCTGTTAAATGTTTCCAGCTGAGTGAGGTTTCTATACGTAAGGCTACTGAGGTGGAGCTGCTGACCTGGGTTAACGGGAGGAGGGTTGAGAGGGGAGAGACTGCAGCGGCCTTGTTTGGGTTCCTTTGAGTGCTAATGGCTTCTCGTATCAGTTACAATGCTCCGGCAACAAACCGTATGCCGGATCGGTCTTGCAGACATACAACGTTCTTCGTGCACAACCCAAAATGTAAGAATTAATAATGGAAATACAAATGATCCACAGAGGAGAAGCAACGTCGCGTCCAACGAAGGTAAATAATTCATGTTACACTCCGAACCCTTAAAACTGAGCAGACTCTCACCCCGTCTCCCTGCCCTGCATTCCTTTTGAAACAGATGATGATGCTGAATGTATTTCAACGACTATATTTAAACAAACATTTTCTTTAAAAAAAAAAAAAAAAAGAGAAGAAAAGTCTGGATTTCCAAAGCTGCGATGCGAGACACAAAAGTAGTGAGAAAGGTAATGTCACACTTTGGGTTTAGGAGGCGACATCTCATCAGTCACTGCACACTCTGCCTGTACAGAACGTCACTACATCTGCCTGTGGCAATTCTCATTTTAAAAATACTTTATCTCCTAAAGTCTTCTATACAGATTCTACAGTCTTCTCGAGGTCCAATCCAAATGTTCTCAGGGTCTAACAGGACAAAGGAGCCCTTTCTGCATTGTCTTTTTCACAGTAAAGTGACACGTCCGAGTCCACAGCAGCTGTCCCACTGACTGACTGATCAGTCAGTCCTTGGTGCGCCAACATTTTCTGAAAGCAGAGCCTGACTGGCTGCCGAGTTAAAGCTATGAAGAGTAATCCT
Organism: Nannoperca australis; assembly: GCA_036023655.1. Taxonomy (NCBI): domain Eukaryota; kingdom Metazoa; phylum Chordata; class Actinopteri; order Centrarchiformes; family Percichthyidae; genus Nannoperca; species Nannoperca australis. The sequence continues at coordinate 5,326 of JAVQJD010026150.1, read as the reverse complement.
GCTGTAATTGGCTATTGCAAAAGAAGAGGTGGTTAGATAGATGGGATGGTTGATGAACGAAGAGGCACGCCCATGCTGTTGCTGCGGGTTTGCTATTGGCTAAATCCTGCGTCAATCAGTTGAGGCAGCGTTAGTTCATGATCACTTGATTGTGTTTGACATCCTGCTGCTGGAAAAGCACATATATGAAAAATATTTTGCTCCACTGTGCTCCTTCCCCTCAGGTTACAGCTCTAGGTGGAACACGGCTGCAATGACAAGTCTTTTTTTTTTTTTTTATTCCATCAGAAAAAGGAAGGGGAATGAGTGCCAGCGTCCCTTCCCCGTCCAAACAAGAAAAGTGAAGCCACATCAGCGGTTACAAAAGGGCTATTCCATATTCAGTCAGAACCAGGGACGGGGAGCTTGTTCATCTAGACCTCCAGGACTCCACCATGCTCATCTCCGCTTCATTAAAAACGTCCGTCCCAGCTGCAGAAAGCCAAGCGCAAGCTGGGCAGCAAACTCTGACACATTAAAATTGACAATCTTGAAAAGAACAAAAGAAAATAGAGAAAAAAAAGAAAAAAAACATTTTCACCAAAAATGAAAATAGTATGGATATACTGTATAATTGTCAAAAGCTTATCGATAGACTTTAGAGAGAGAAAAGATGTACATCCATAAGCTTGGAACGGACAGAGGGGACACTTCCTGGTGACAACATACTGAGCTTTTGGGTGCCTTCAGTAGGCTGCCGGAGAGTGAAAGACGCTCACACTGATGTTTTGGGTGGAGGTCGAGCCCGACACTCAGCCGGTTGGAATGCTCAACACGACCACCAGTGGGTCACATGAAGCCTTTGTAATTATAACACATCAGATTTCCGAGTCCCATCGTTGCAGGGAGCATCATCCAAAACGGATATAAAAAAAGGTTCTTTCCCGGTGTTTTTTTCCCCAGGCGTGTTGGCCTGTAGAAAGACCTCAAATCAGTATTTTGTTATTATGAAATTGGTCATATTTGAATTTGTCAAAAGTTTCAGTCAAAAAATATTAAATACTGGTCAAACCCAAATGTTGCAGTCTTCCTCAGTGCACACTGAAACAACGCAGTAACTTGACCAGGACTGCCACCTCTGTCCATCCTATTCGAACACAATATAAGAGTCCATCTCCTAATTGCATATAGTGCCGTATATCCAGAGCATCTTTCCATCAACAATTGAATTCTCTTAGTATTTTTGCCTACATTGATCTATGTACAAACTTAGCAAGTGGTATTTACAAAGTTTGTCCACAAGGGGGCGATCCAGGCCTGCACGAGGGGTGAACACTGTCAACAGAAACGTGATATGATATGTAGTGATGTTGAAAAGTAACATCCTAAACCTCGCTTATATGGCTGGTGTTGAAATGAAACAAATGTGACAAAAAAAAATAAAAAGAAGATATGAGGCTTGGTTTTAGATTGAATATAAAAACTTCTTTCTGATGTTTTATAACTCCCCTCCAATCAGAGCATCTGAAGGATTTCATTCCACAAACATAGGCTTGGATTAATTACTGTATATTGCTACCATCTGTACATTATTCACTTTGCCCTGAAATAAAAAACACAACCTAAACTTAAACCTTCTATTAACTCATTAACATGTTTTAATATAGATTGCTCTGTATTTTAAAATGTAACCATTTAATGGGTATGTCAACTTTAACAATGATCTCTACTGGATTCATGCGAACCATTTTAAAGGGGAGTTTGAATTAAACAGATAAGCTTAGGAATGAAAATCTTGTAGTAATCATTATTTCAAAAAAAGTTTTAGCTTACTTATGCTGTTATTTAGTATGATTAGAAATCACAGTGATGCCTAGAGCTTTAAAAACAATCTCTGTCTTATGATTGTAAGCTTACGCCACACACACACCATAAACACCAAGTACACAATATCATCAGACAAAACTTTTCCCTGAGGCAACAGCCAGTAGTTGGTCCAACTATCTAGCTATAACTGTCTTAGCAGCAATCTAACCAGCCAGACAAATATTTATGGGATAGTCACTATCCACCAAACATGACGTCGTGTTTGCGTATGTCCGTCTACAAACTTCACAGGTAAAAAAAAAAAAAGAAAAACGACAAAACGATTCCCTGCACACCTCAGCCAGAGCCTGTACACACACCCCCTTGTGGTCCATCAATATTCTCATATACTGTACACACGCCGCAAATGTAGAAGGATTCCTCACACACTTCTTTTACTCTTTTTTGTGTGTACGTTAGTCTTTTGAAAGATGACGCACACACACACACACACACACACACACACACAACTGAGGAGGGGCTTCAAATCCTCTACATTATACAACACTCAGAACTATTTGCTTCTGTCATGAAAGCAACCATGTTTCACTCATATATAAGCTTATATGTATCATTTATATTTATATAGCATTATATATACACATTCTTGTTTTTTTGAAATTCCCTTTTGTCTTGTGAACGGGAAATTCCAACCATAGCGTCTCCCACCATCCATCTATCCAACCTCCTCCACATCTCACTGAATCATTCCCACTTTAAACTTCCTTTCGTCACTTCAGCTGACCATCCTGACCATCTCTGCACACACAGATACACAGGGCAAAGCAGGAAATCACACCCGCTAGGGTTATCTTATCCCAGGTATTTTTAAACCAGTAAACTAACAATTTGCATTACATTATTTTAAGGTTGCCCATGGCTGGCCTTGTTGATCTTTAAATATATATATATATATGTATATATATATATATATATATATATATATATATATGGGTGTCTTTGCTGTCACCAAGCTGTTAATCAATAATATTTTATAGCTATCTAACACTAGTGTAGTAACACTGCTAGCAATTTATCTGTAACTCACAAGTGCCAGCATGGTTAATAGATGTAAATCTGTATATCTGTTCCTGTCCGTCATCGCGATGGTGTGAACATGGAATGAAGATGATGGTAAAAGGGATGTGTCACATCCATCAAGCTGTCTCCACTGTAAACAAAAAAAACTAAAACACAGCCCCCGGACATCAGTGAACAGAATCTAGCACCGATGTCCGGGGGAACGGTGTTGATGAGAAAAGGCGATTTTTAAAGTTTGTGGACGTGGAGAGTATCAGGAGGTCCGTCTGTTCCAGATGTCTATAAGTCCGGATGTCTGCGTTACACAATCACATTTAATGTGTTTGAAATCCAGAGGGCTAAATACAATCTGGTTATCCAAGTGCTGCAGAAATCCACAACTTATTCAGGGGTCTTAAATCCATAAATCCAGAGGTCCGGGCGTCTGAATCTTCCTACTAGAGGTTTGGAGGAGGAGGGTGATGATGATGATGATGATGATGATGATGAAGATGCGAAGGTGACTGTAACTATCGGATTATCCATCTTTCTCCCACATGTTCAGATATATCAGGGCTGGTGTTTTCTTGGGGAAAAGGCGGTAAGGGTTGGTTAATCTTCCTGTAGGTGAAGAAAGTGTGTGTGTGTGTGTGTGTGTGTGTGTGTGTGTGTATAGGACCATCTCTCCTCCCCTCCTATGACACCTCGCTGCCGAACACTTCCAGCACCAGCGGGGTGAGCTGCATGCTGTGCTCGGGCTGGAAGGAGAGCGAGCGGTACTGCTTGGAGTGCTCCTCGTTCAGGCTCCTCAGGTCAGCCAGCTTCTGGATCATCTTGGCGTAGAGGAGGCGTCCGCCCGGGTGGTTGATCCGGATATAGGCCTGTAGTGTCTCCGACAGGCAGTCCTGGAGCTGCTCGATGCGCCCGTGGTCTTGGACACCGGGGCGATCTGCCGGAGAGAGAGTGCAGTGTGAGGAGCATGCAGCATATGCCCGTTATGGGGGGGATGGGGTGGGGGTGGCAGAGAAGGGAACAGGGAAGTTGACAGGCAAACAGAGTCAGGGAGAAAGCAGAGGAGGGTGTGAGGTTGAGGTGGGTGGATGGATAGAGAAAGACAAATGACAGTCAGAGCAGTTTTTGGTTTTGTCTTCCGAACTGTTCCAGTTCCACAAAAGAAGTTAGTGGATTGTAATCGTGGTGTGTGGACATGTCATTATCATACTGACAGGCTACAGTAAACAGTATTTAAACTTGTACACAAAAAATATAAATACATCACAAATACTTCATTTCTACTTTATTCATTTTAGAAAATATTGACTCTGCCTTAATTTGGAGCCAGAACAGTGAGAAGAAAATTTGGCTTTGAAAACAAAACCTGACCTTGATATTTTTTTACTCTGATGTGTTTTTCAATGACAATGTTCACATTTTCTTCTTCACGTAACTCTGTCTTTTATATACAACGGACATCTGAGACATTGCTGTTACTGGAATGTCTGTAAAATGTCTGTGCGATTCTGAGATTGACAGAAATCTGTTGGTTCGAACGGTTAAAGAGGAAGGTCTCGCTTTAATAATTTCTACTTTGACAGCAGCTAAAATAATGTTCCTAAAGCCTTGAGGTAGAAGGCTATAAACAGAAATTGTTTAGACAGTGGAAACAAACAACCTCTAAAAATGTTTGCGATAGTGAATCAGTGCGCACAATCTACTCTTTAAGTGGTCTTGCTGCTCATTCAGTGATTATATTCTTTCACAAAAAAAGGTCGTAAACATTCATTCCTGAAGTTGTGTTCTATCTTCAAACTTTCATCTGTTGAACAGAATGTTTGGTTTCCAGGAAAGGCTTTTTCAAGTGTGACGGGCAGCATCAAAGCAACACAGCAAGACAGACAAACCCTGTCTCACACTGTTGCTTCTTTCCCGACACAGTGCCGTTAGAAGTCAGTTAATCTACTGACTATCTCCCTCTGAAAAAAACCCTCAGCGGGAAATACACCCACATTAACACACAAACACAGGCAGTACCTGGGGAGAGCAGGCAGATGGCCATGAGCAGCACATGTTCCTCCTCGTGCAGGTTGAGTTTCTTCAGACCGACCTGGAACTTCACCAGCGGCTCCAGCAGCTCCAGAGTGTGACCCGCTACCGAGGACGACACAAACACAGCGTTACCACAGCAGAGGCCGCTACATCTTCTGGCAGTAAGCAAGGGAAACTTATCTTTTCTATTGACTCATGAACACACAGTTTATACAGCAGTGGGCTAAGAATCATTGCCCTCTATGTGTACAGACAAGGAGAGTTACTTCCTGCCCTGCTTAAGTGTGTGTTTGTGGCTGTTGCTTCCATGAAAATACCTGAAGTCAAGATCTCATAGTAATGTGCAAGTGTGCGTAGAAAAGCAGTTTGGGACCCTTCTGAGACACTGTTATATAAGGTGGGAGAGGGGGGGGGG
>JAVQJD010026149.1:0-21613 GCA_036023655.1 Nannoperca australis | reverse complement strand
TTTCTGCCTCCGGCGCTGTAGAGTCTGGATCTGTGGTTGCTCCTGCTGCCCCCGTGTTCCTGCTCAACCGCCAATGTTGCTATTATTGTTATACTGTACTACTGTATGTTCTCCTTCCTACCTGTTAAAAGGGAGTTTTTCCTTGCCATTGTTGCCTAGTGCTTGCTCATGGTGGGAACCTTGGGTCTTTGTTTATGTGGAAGTTGGTCGCGACCGGCTCCATGTGATTGATTAACCTGAGATAGCTTTGTTATGATTTGGCGCTATATAAATAAAATTGAATTGAATTGCTATTTTCCCAAGGCAGCAGGAAATACATGCGCTCACATCATCATAATGTAGTCTATTGAGAGATTCAAAATCATTAGAAATTTGGTTTCAGATTTGGCGTTGCTCGGCAGGCCTGGTACAAAGCACCAGCAGCAGGAACTTGTGGGCAATAGCCCACGTAACCTGTAACTCATGCCAAATGAGGAGGTGTACATGTCCAATGTCCAAATATAACGCATCTAGACTGCCCTGTGTGAGTGACATTTGTCATTGATGTACAAATGGATAAAGGTCATGCTAACATTGAACACAAACATCTGAATATCTAGTGTATATAGAAGATTCTCAAATTGTACCTCTATTGACCTTCTACAACGGGCCTGCAGTGTACACTGCTGACGAATATGAGGCTGTTATACGCAATGTAGGAGGAGTGCCATAAATAAGGGTAATCTGCTTGGCACACAGAGCTTAAGTGGGAAGCCACTGAAGCTCATTCATTCTAGACAAGCACATTTCTCATTCACCGTGTGTTCTATAAGATTGTAGAAAATTACTCAGCAAAGTTTGGTACCTTGCTGAGGTTGGAGTAAAGATCCACCACACTGTTGCAGAATTTCTCCACATCCTGTGTCAATAGTTGATCTGCATTGGCTATCCGGTTGTCCAGGTTTCCCATTTTGTAGTAGGTAAAACCTCTGGAGAGCCAGAACACAGGGTGAACACTTAACAATTCCAGGAAACAAACAGAACACATGCTTCTACTTGTGACTGAACATTGAGAGAACCAGAGAATCTGCAAGTGTGTGTCACAGATTCAAACATGAAGTTAGAATGACTAAATGTTCCTTCTTTTCCACACCAAACAGGTCATCACGTTGCAATTTGCTGCCTTTAATTTTTTTTATCTGTTTATTTTAGCAGGGACAATGCACAATACCCTTATTTTAACAGATCTAGCTAAAAGCTCATTTTCATCTGTATTCCCTGGACAGAGGCCCTATGAAAACAGACAATAAAACACCATACAAATAACAACCACTCTGAAACAAACTACAGAAGAACAATCCTAAACACCATCAACAACCTAAACATCATAAAAAACTGAAAGTTTCAGTACACAAAATTACCAACAAAACATTCAGTACCAATGCTGGCCACATTCACTCTCTCTTGAGCCTTATTTGCGCTAGTATTTCCAGGGGACCTCATGTGATATATACATATATTAAGGAGTCATGTGGGACTAAGTCATTAAATCCAATTTCATGTGGTCCACATTTTTATATAAAAAGAGGTCATATTATTTTGTCAACTGCTTTGAACGTAGATGTCCATGGTAGCCACAGCGATTAACCTGAACTATTAAGATTTTAACCTAGCATGGTCATGGTTTCTTTCATAAATACCAATTCTATGAAACAGAATGGGCAAAAAGTTGTTGGAACCAAAGAATGTGAGGTAGTTTTGTTTGAGAAATTATGTAAAATATTTTGAAAAAACAGAAGATACCATAGGATACTGCTGTAGTACTTACTGCAGGTATTGGTCGTACAAGTTCTTTGTGAGCCTCTCACGGAACCTCAGCTTCAGCTCGTTTAGACCCAACTTCAGGAAGTTGTTCACCAAGGCGATCTGGAATGACCCAGTCACACATATACATGTTATCCATTTCTCACTGTACGCTCATTGCTTCAGTACAGCTGTGTTTTTCAAATACAAGAATAGTACAGGGAATGAAAAAAACATGCAAAAGCCGAATATTAAGTATGATTTTAAACTAATTCAAACAATTAGGTTGGAGAAAATCTGTTTTTCCTATTGTCAACAAAACAGAAATGAATGTATCCAACTGTCAAGTACTGTGTGTGTATGTATCAAAAGCCTAATATATCTTCTTCCTCTGTGACATAGAGCTCCATTGTTGTGCAAAAACTATTTAAAAAAAACATCAATGAGCCACACTGTTGCACTGTGACATGTTCCTACATTACCATGAACACACACACGCACTGTAGTTTATTTTAACTCAATCCCACATACACTGTACTGCTTCTCCCACTGCTGAAAATAGCCCCCAACATATTGCTCCAGTTTGAGTAATATTTGCTAAAAACTACAGTGGCCCGCTGTTTTAGGGAAATAATAAGCTGTTAAAAAAAACAACAAAAAAACAAACAAACAAACAAGGAAAGTGTATATTTATGAGCGGTTTAAGATTTACGTCTTTAGTGGGGACCAATTGGCTTGAGAGACATACAAACACATTGTTGGTTATTGTCTTTTCATGGGATTTGTTGACAATAAAAAGAACATTGCCAGCCTTATCATTTAACATTCAGACATACAAAAAGTTACACATGCTAAATTTTTGTTACTTTTATAAGAGCATGAAATGAATCAATAAATGACAGAAATGTCAGTGTTTCAGGTCTCCTCTCCTCTGTACACTTTAGAGAAAGTGAAACTGCCTATAACTATGTGCAGGAGTATAAACTCACACTGAACTACAGATGTGTTACAGAATAATATATAGCAAATACAGAAATTAAGATCACACAAAAGTGTGACAAAACAAAAAGTTAACAAAAACAATACACTTACAAGTGGCATGAATTTGATAAAGCTGAACAAGAAGGTCTTGAAATCTTTTGTCGAGCGACCAATAATTGCACTGCAAACCACAACATGCACAAAGATGAGCAAACAATGAAAAGAGAGTCAGTGGGACAAATACTGAGGCTTGATAAACTTTTTACTTTTCCTGTCAAACCAGCGCAACTTTGCTAAATTGTTAAAAAACAAGAACAACTTATTGAACTTGAAGTAGAGTATTAATTATTTGACTGATGAAACAGACCGTGACATTGGAGTTCTGACATAGCTAAACACGGGAATACCATTCAATGTATGTATTGAGACCTGCAAAAAGACCCTGAGGCAGTAAGAGGAGTGAAAGAATGTTTCTAGTTACAACCAAATTGTTTAAGTTGCTGTGCTGGGATATGCCAATAGAAATCATATTATCAAAAAAATCTCTCAAGCCATGATAGGATCATCAGGAAACCTGGTTCTGTCCTAGGAGTAGACGAGTAGTCTTTGTTGGAGGTGGAGGAGGATGCTGAGGAAACTACTCAGTATTATGGACAATGACTCTCATATCTCCTGCAAGTCCCACTGGAGTCACATCAGAGCACCTTCAGCTGACATTTAGACAAGGTGCACCATTCTACCAATGGTCATGAAACTGCATAACTCCTACACCTTCTGCAGGAAAGACATTGGACACTGAGAACAATAATATGAATATCATATCCAGTATTACTTTTATATCACTGGCAATACTACTTTAAATATCATGTGCAATATTATGTTTTTTGTTACTCCTTATAGAATTTACACAATTTACACTTTACATTTATTGTTTAAAATTCTGTTGTAATTTTTTTGCAATCTTTGGCAGTTTACTGAAGTTCTATCGTATCACGCCCACCCCTAGTTTATTACATTTTTGAGGGTCTGCTGTTTGGCTTTGAAATGATGAATTCAACAGACAATGACCAGTGAATTGGACTTTAAAGCTGATGAAAGTTACTTTGTCAGTTTTTTATTCTGCCTATTTAATGGACAGACAGGTTACTCCAGTTACTTAACCAGAAATACTGGGTGATTACGAATGTCAGCAGAACTTTTGTTGTTTCTTATATAAATCAATTTATAAACATTTTAGTTGTATAAATTATAAAACATACATTGAATGGAATTCCATGTGAAAATGTTTTCATGCCTACTATATTCATTTTACCACCTGATAAAAGCCACCGCTCATTATTCTGGCTTAGCAGGAAATGTAGACCTCAGACAGTAAGTTATGAAAAGCACAACATGACATCATTACACCACCAGTGTTAATGATTTAAAGCTTAGTTTTCCACTTCTATTTGAACCACGTGTTGGACAGTTACCCCTGGTATGACTGATACGTAGGAATAAAAGTGCTTCTTGAATAGAGTGATGTCTCTGCTTATAATACCGCTGTGGAGAATCAAAACAAAGTCATCAGTTCCTACAAAAAAGTCACACAGCAATGCATGATGGAACACCCCACCCATTTTCATTACAATCTTCCTTATGAAAGAAATAATCTAAAATGTCTTTCAGCTGCATTGGCTTCAACAGTTTAACAAATTGATACTATAACCTGAATAAGCAGAAAGCCAATAATAAGATTGTTTTCATGCTAACTAAAAAGGACCAATTCACTGGTAACTAATGAACTGATCAGATTACTGGTATATGGCAATAACTGCTTAAAATCTGTTATCTTTTTGGGCTGCACACTTTGACCTACAACCATGGATGTATAATAAGAACTGGATACAGCGCCAGCTCAGTCTTGCGTCCAATTTCTCCCCAATGGCCACTCGCAGTATTCCAGTAAAAAAATCCCCTGCAGTCTAAAATGCATTTTCCCCATAGACCACCATTGTAAAAAAGACATCTTTAAAACTGTTGACAGAACACATTTTAATTGTTATTTTTTTTATGCATTTTTGATCCATGGAGGTTAAATACTTGTAAAACTTTCCTTGAGCAGAGAAAAGCAATTTACAATGTAAAAAACCATGGGACCGAGCTGGAACTCGCAGGCAGGGCCAGCACAATGCAATTCTCATTGGAGTGAATAGGTGCCATCTTTGGGTCCGGTATCCAGTTCTTATAATACAATACATGCAGATCAGTTATTGGTTTTTTATATATATAATATTTCAGTAAAGTTCAATTAAATTCAATTTTTTATTTATATAGCGCCATATCATAAAGTTATCTCAGGGCACTCAATCACATGGAGCCGGTCGAGACCAACTTCCACACAAAGACCCAACGTTCCCACCATGAGCAAGCACTAGGCGACAATGGCAAGAAAGGTAGAAACCTCGAGCAGAACCAGGCTCTAGGTGGGCGGTCATCTGCCTCGACCGTGTGCATCTCTACATTCTTTACACACACACAAAAAAAAGCAGCAGCCTATTTCTGACTGAACACAGCAGAAACCATTCTGCACATTCAAATTGTGGCCCACAGTTGTCCTCAACTGAAATATGAACCATGTAGATTAAGACCACTGGGCAGATACAGCACAATTACCCAACCACAGTTTAAGGCTTTAGTTCCAACTATGTTTAGCAAAACAAGTGAAATGTACAGTGCAGTCCCTAAGTAGTAGCATAGTGACACATTTACAGATTTGTGCAGTGCTGGGTGTGCGACAGTGTTCATTGAAGCTACTTTACTACTACATAAATATTTATGAATGAAGATTGAAGTTACACTTCTCAAAACTTTTTTGAGTTGCTATGTACCATTTTTTTTGTTTGGATTTTAAAAGTTCTCAATATGCTGGAGCCAGGGTTGACTACATGGTGACAATATAAAACCCACAATATACCTTTAAAGTCATGAATTGGAAAGTCTTCATTTTAAACTTTAAATAATAATCTGTGAAGTGTGAAGCCAGAGTCTGACCTTTCGATCATGGTGCCATTCTGGATCATCCATACGTCACAGTAGGTCCTGGCCACCAACATGGCGGCGATAAAGATAAGGTAGCCAGTCTACGGTACAGACAACAACCACAGAGAACAGTTAGTCAATCCTTAGAAACACTGCAGATCATAAAGTCCTTTATCATCCTGCTCTTGAATCATATCTGCTGAAATGACCAGATAAGAGTGAATGCAACTAGAGGAGCCATTTGCCTGTGACCTTGGCTTATGGAGCTGATAAATATGTGTCAAAGGGCTATGCTTTTTTACATGTTTATACTGTCATCCAATAAAATGTTTAAATGCGTTTCTAAGTGGACCTACTGACCTCCACTGGTAGATCAGATGCTGAACATTTTCAGAAAAGCAATAAAGCCTCAGATGAAAACCAAAATACAGATTTTGATGTGATTCCAGATGACATCCTAAGAGAAGTGCAAACTATGTGACATGTCAAAACACTGTGCCTATCTAACAAAAACAAAAAGACCAAGATTCATAAAGGACTTTCTGAAACTTGACACAGTTTACTCTCAATTTTCAAAAGACCAGCAGTGAGCTTGGAGAACATTTTGCAATTTGTGGTCCTATTCTACGCTATCAAAATCTGACCCTCAGTTTATCTCTAACAGCACGATATATCGACTGGGCTGATATATCTGAATCAGATCATATGTTGGCTCAAAAGTAACAGTTGCAGTACTGAAATATCAAAAGGATCAAATGTTTCAGGCTACATTTTTACATAGTTGAGTATTATTTATATACATTTTGTTGCAGTTTTTTTTTAAATACCAAATTTCAAAAGAAGTTTACTATTAAAAAAGTACTTTTTGAAAGGTTTTGTGTTAAAGTGCTGCTGTGAGTTTGATATGGACAGTCTGATAATGAACAAAAAGCCATTAAGCCTTTAAAAGATCCCGGCAGACATATTTTAAGACAAATAGAAATTCTCAGCTTTGAATAATAATTTCTGTCTGAAAGGTTTTTCCACAAGAAAATTATATTTAGTTCAGTTACCTTATTAATGTTTTTGATAACATCATTAATGACATTTACTCCTCCCTAATTACAAAACCTAAATCTATGAATATGTATAACTGTTTGGTTTTACTCAGGCAGCTGGGGTGCCAGTATGTAACTGAGGGTAAAAATGTCTCTCCAGTCTCCCTAACTTTTCTACACTGATAGGGTTGAATTTGAGGAACTGCTTTAAACATCTGGATGCCTGCTGGAAATATAAACATGGTAAAGATAATACCAGCCTGACATAAGTTTGATGTCATACCTCCATGCAGAAAACTTGAGGCACCATGATCCGCAGAATCTGGAAGATTCGAAGAAAGAAAACCTTGTCCACTGCTGCACGATCTTTTCTGCCATCTTTCTGTATGAAGAGACATAAAAGGTGGGATGTGATACAACCACAGCTAACTATTTATGACAAATCTTATGAAAGCCTTATAGGCTCCAGATGCAGACATTAAAGACTGACATACCTCAGTGTTTGCCAATGGATCAGAGCCTCCTTTTCTACTGCAAAGAAAGAATAATTAAATCAGACAGAATATATTGTTGAATTAAAGCTATTCCTATGAGAAGGTTGATAGACCAGAACACCTCTCCCCTAACATATAGATTTTCAGCATTAGCATATTGCTTCCAAAATATAGGCCTAGCTGGATTGTTAGAAACACTTAAAAGGCCAAACTTCTTTTGGGAGTTGTGCTTACAGGAAATGTAGACCTCAGACAGTAAGTGATGAAAAGCACAACATGACCATGAACCATGTGTTGGACAGTTACCTCAGGTATGACATACGTAGGAATAAAAGTGCTTCTTGAGTAGAGTGATGTCTATAATGAAGTGATACACTGACTTACACTGATAATGAGTACACTTCATTATCTTTCAATGGAGTCATCAATCAGGGATAACTCGATAAAATGTCATAATGTGGTAGTTTAGACAGTTTAATCCTTTGGTTTTATTTGAGTATTGTGGCCAACATTGCAAATCAGTGAACTTAATTGTAACATTTAATTTTTACATGATTTTTGCTGCAATGTGATGAAAGTTCCTTGATTTAACGCATATTTAATTCTCTTAATGTTCTGTTAAAAAGGCACTTTTTAAAAATACAGACTGAACAGAAGCACATTTGTGTTGGTATAATTGTACTTAATATAATTTTTTTTTAAAGGAGCAGTAAATAGTATTTACATGACAGCTGTGTCATTTTAAGCTTCTCTTGAATTCCTCTTTTAAACGTATTTTATAGCGTTTACTTACTTACATAATCTATGAATTAAAACAATATAATATAAAAGGGAATGATAACAACTGTGAACAGTTGAGTGCTATCTTTAAGGTAACGAGCTTTCCTGGTAACAAAGATACACTAACAAGTTATTTATAAAATGAAGTTTGGCGTATCTATTCTTTCCAATCGAGAGAAGCTTTTTAGAACAATGTCAGAGATTAAGATCATCGACAGCTCAACACAGAGACAAAGGTCAACACAAAGACATAAAAATGAAGTTATTACCAAGTTAGCCAAAGTTACACAAATTGGCCATTCAGCAATCTGTTGAGGTAACGTTTTGGAACGCAAAGACATTCTGTGTTTGTACTTTGTACTGGCATTAGTGCTGGTCGGTTCAGTGAACAGGTCGGCCAAACAGCGCAGAGTGTGAAGCCGCCTCCTCACTCAAAAAGGGAGTGAATTCAGGAGTGTGCCAACAGCAAGTCGCTGTCACCTGTCAGAATGGGGAGCTAGCAAATGCTAAGTAGCATCCTGAAAGCCGTCACTAACTCACCTGAAAGCCGCTTTTTCTACATTTCAAAGCAACCCTCAACATTCAATACTGCCGCACACTTACCCGTCCTGTTTGGGCGTCCGGCATTTGCGTTTTAGCAGGTATAAAACCAACAAAATACCGCCTGCTATGGACGAGTTTTTCGCTGTCAGATATCTACTGAAGGCCGCCATGTTCCTGACACAACCACCGGTTAGGTTTGCTCTAGTTAGTTTGCTTCAGTTCAGCAATGGCATTGTGGGAGGCTCCTTCTCCTATTAGTTTTATGGCGAGTTGCAAATACCGCCACCTACTGTACCGGAGTATACAGTATGAAAGGGGCCATTTTACATCATGGAGTAAATACAGTAATAATTAAATGATATCATTAATAATCAAAGAAAAATTAAACAATAAAAAAACATCACTAAATTCTATAATATAATCCTATCTCAAATATTCTACAACGGCTTTCTGTGTCCTGAACCCCATCTCCTGCTGCTCCCAGAATTCCCACATGGTCCTATTCCCTTCCTGCCTAACCAGTGTTTTGAGCGTCTTGTACTTTCTTCCCTATTTGACAATGCATGAGCATATGTTCCACATTCTCTGTAACTTTGTATTTAGAGCACTAATCTGACATACTTTCCCCTATCAGAAACAATGTTTGATTTAATTCTTTGTGGTCAGTATTGTAAATACCTTCCACCCTGCCAATGCAATCTGAATAAACTGGATTTCCAACATTAAATCATTAGATTGAATCTTGGATTTCTCCTAATTTCACCCGGATTGCCTAAATCAGCATTGATCTCATTGCACTGGAGCAAATTCTCAGCGCTTTGCTTTGTACTATATCAATTCTGTTTAAATGCCTATTGGCTGCCTATTGACAGCTGTAATATACTGTCAACCTAATCAGAGCTCTACAGCAGGAACACAGGGGCAGCAGGAGCAACCACAGATCCAGACTCCACAGCGCCGGAGGCAGAAATACCTGCAGAAATCTTTGTGAGAGAGAGAGAGAGAGAGGGGGACGAGAGAAGCACACAGCTAGGGGAAGAAGGTGAATTTGTGACGAGCATTCATGGGATATGGGTGTATATATACACACATATATTGTGAATGTTGTGTCAGCTTCCCATTCTTGCTCAGCTACAGCTCTCAACAAGTTAACAACTTTTTTGCATTTAGTTTTTACATTTTACATTTACAGTAATCATTATATTGAATAAAACCGGGCTAATGAAACTACCCTGTGGTCTTCTATTAGCAATTACGAATTTATTAGACATGTCTACTTCACTTTAACCCTGAATCTTCATTAAGATAGGACATCTAATACCTAATTCAATGAACCTTCTTCCTATCCTGTTCAGTTTTATTAACAACATTTGGTATGGTGCAATCAAGCCTCTCTATTCTAGAAAATAGTTAAGTCTTCTGACTAATATCTTCTCCGTCCATTTGCTTAGGTGAGAGGTTAAGGCAGGGAGTCTGTAATTATGTCCTTTCCTATACCTTCTTCTCATCATATTAGTTACAAGATTAGCTGTAACACTTGGTAATTTTCGGAACATAGCTAATTCTCTTCGATAGTATATCAGGTTCCATGTCAAGCTATTTCTAATTCATTTATAGTGATTTCAGTGTCCAAATTACTTTCCTTTCTGTCTTACATACATCAACTCTTTCACTACGTCTCAGTTATTGTCAGTATGCTTACATCCCCAAAGGCTGTTGTGAATTTAAAAGTCTCTGTATCATACTTCTCTTATATTTCCTTGAGTATTTATTATTTTCTCTAAGGAAGCTTCTCTTAAAAAAGATGTTGCATCTCTAAAAGATGTTGCACACCCTCCACCTTGGTTCTCACCTCTATCATACCTTACTCATACCCAGGTAAATAAAATCAAGGTGAGGCTGTAGCCAAGTTTCTTGCAAACAATATCAGTTATGATTCTGCTATAAACATTTAAAATTCTTGATCATTGGGGATAAGACTTTTAGCATTGCATTGCATAAATATACTTTTCATGTATATCTTCAGCTCTGAAGTCTTTAATGCATTAAAACTCCTCTGCAACTGTCTTGATTTAGTTGCTTCTGCTTTCTTTTTGTTTAGCAATATTAATAACTTTACACATGAAAGCTATACATCTCTTCTTGTCGACAATTAAGGTGTTCTCCTTAACATTGCACTTGTGTACGCATGGCTTCTGTGAGGGTGCCAGTCTTTCTGACTGAGATCTCCTTAGCTCCAGAACTCTGGGGTCTTGCGTAAATCTGCATGTACTTTGTACTCTGCATCTCAATGTCACTCAGGTTTTCAGGAGACGTTATTGGCCTACTTTGTTTCCTTTCAGCGCCAACACTCCTTAATGCCTCTGAAACCTGAATAAAAGTATATTCCACTGCCTGATCCAGTAAACAGGTTCATTAATGTTTTTGTATTAAGATTCTGAAATCCAGCGTTCCTGTATCTTCTTGCATACATTGCCTTTCTTGTTCATACTTATGACAATCCATGATTACATGCACAACAGACACCTCAATCTGAGCCCTGTACTAGGCCTGTACAGAATTTGGGGTTAGCGAGGTGACCCTGGGCTTTTTAGGGTTACGATGGTGGTTTACTTCTATTGCCATGATAATTTATGCTGCATGCCTAACCTGCTCCAGACCAGGTTATGTTGGCGATAACAGATCAACGTATATAAAAGAGAAATGGCATCACCATTAGACTTTGCACTTTACACAATTCTTTTTCAAAGCTCCATGGAGTGGACATCACCATTCACACCTATCACCCACTCACTGAGAGATTTAGATTCTCATCGGACAGACTTCCTTATCTGTATCAGCTTCTTTCAAGCAAAGTCAAAACTATGTCATTGTGTTTTTGTATCCTGATTTCATCCTACAACAGAGACTGATTTAAGCACAAAAACTTTGTACTTGTTGAAGGCTACTTATAACATATCAAAGTAAGCCTACTTACCACTTTGAATTATGTTTTTATATTTATATTTTATTTGTTCTATGTCCGTTTTACACTGCCAGTGTTGCAGGCTAAAATTGCACACACACCATACAAATAAATCTAAGCAACACATTCATTTAATGTAATACACAAATACTTAAACCCTAATGATGGGGCTGTGGTATTATAAGCCCTTTCATTTACACTTTTACACAGTGTGCAAATGTATGCCATTTCTGCTCCAAGGACTGAAGAGCGAAGAGTGATCTCTGAGGAGCCATGAGTGAGGATACATCATTGCAGCCTTCACGGAAGACTTTGACTGGAATGCCCCCTTAGTGGATATCAGTTATTGATTGGATGCTGCAGCTAATCGGACTGATCTGATACATCGCAAAAATATGATAACTGAAGTTTTATCCTGGAGTGAACACAGATAACAATTTATTTAACAGCATTCAATCGCGGGGTAGCCCAGTGCTGTTAACCGTGGTTAAAATAAAATTGTTATAACATTGATATGTTAGTGTACACATTAGCTTGGTTGCTAGTGTACAATAGAATAGTGTAGGGATGAGTTAAAGGATACCAAAATATGTAACAATAATTCATAAACTTCAAAGAGGCACCAAAATGAAATAGTATAACATTAATTGGTACAAAAATATTTAGCTGTGATTACACTCACTTAAGGTTATCAGAAATCAATGTTTACATCAAATTAAATCATGGAAATTTAAATTTGCATAGAGACTGGCTCTATTGAGGCCAATTTAAAGTATGTATGTGATCAGCATAGCATAATGATGCTAAGATAGAAAAGTAAATGGTTAGTATGGATGGGATACATAATAGTTACGGATGATAGTACGTAGGCCTATGTGCAGTATAACTAACATCAACTTATAAGTGTGGCTATCCAATAACTTAATAATGACACAGATCACAACACAGCTCAGCGAATAAACCAAATCAAATCAATACAGTACATTCACAAAAGTTAAGCAGTCCTGTGCTTAGCCGTGCACAGTTACTATTCTCACTAGATATGCCCAGTTAGTTACCACCCAGCAAACGTTCGGGGAACGGTCTCCTACGGTTGTGCAGGAAAATTTTCATATCTTTCCACAAACAGCTTTATTGGAACTTACGGCAACGTTCCCAGAGTCAAAAAAAGTTTAATAAAACTGATCCGAATTTATTTAAATAATGGTGTAAATATAGTATTGTCCCATTTATGTAAAAAACAATGTCAGAACAAGTGAAATTCACAAATCTTATAATTAAAATTTCCACGCCCTTGGCCATCCCCTGGAATACACCTGACCAAACCACCTTATATGCAGCCTGGCATGAGCTGTTTTAAGTGGGTCACCTGGAGATAAACAATATGCTTGTAAACGTTGAAGCTGGTGGAGTACTTTGCTACGCTTGATTGGCTGATTTTGATCTCTAAAGTTCCAACTTACAATTTTGAAGCCCCTCCCAGACACAATGGGCTAAGTTGAGCCATTCCATCTTCTCATCTTCAAGTGAATGTATGTACAAGTGTGCTCAGTGATAAATGAATAGACATTATAATAGTTTAAGTAAGGTGATCTAGTAACAAGTAAATTACAGTACAACAAAGAACATGCAAGTAAGTCAAGTGAACAACATACCGCCTTCTCATAAGTGCTTCCCCAAATGAGCCACAGGCTAGGCTGACATAACACTGAATTATTTGTGATCATGGCAAATAAGAATATAGATCTCACTTTTTAAGGTAACTTTATAAAATGAGAGTTATACAGTTCACTATTAATACGAAAGATAAAAATAAAGAAAAAAGGCCTTAACCAAGAGAAAATAAAGGCGTATTAGCCTTTATTTAGTCCGGATCATCAAATGTGTCGTTTGCCTGGCAGGGCTATCTTCAATACAGCCAGGAACGGAAAACTGGAGTGCAGCTGCTGCTTCACACCTAGAAAGGCTGACGGAGGTAATGAAAGATGATCTGAAGGACCCTCCAAACCTTCTGGAAGTACAATTAGACGAATATGATTACACCTCGACCCTCCTTCTAAGTCCTCACATTTGCCAATCAGTAGTTTCACTCAGACTTTCAGGGAGTTCACGTTGATTGAAGTTTGTGCACAAATAACTGCAACCAGCTGTCCAAACACTCCAGCTCATATATGGTCTAGTCGTAGAGGTTCGACAGTATTTTCCAATTCTTGTTTTACCGAAGTAATCTCTGAGCAAAGGTCAGACGCCAGTGAATGGCTCAAAAGTATAAAAAGTGGCGTAAACCCGTGTTTAGGAAAAGTAACAGGGTGCCATAAGTACCAAATAAATAAATAAATAATAAGTACAAATATCTAGCAATTTATTGATTTGTTACCAACATTTGAAACAAAAAAGTTTACTATAACCAATATGTTTTCTTAACATCCAGTTTGATTTGAACATCATCATTTAACAGTATTGACAGGAAACATTTTTTAAAGTACAAATTAGTCATAATCTGTAAAATATTTATTACTTCAACATTTCACCAAATAATAAAATTATTTGCAACAATCTGGAGTATAAACAGCATAATGTAAAAATATGTTAATTTCATATAAACACAATAAATTAACCACCAGATACAAAAATAATATATACTAGGTCCTGATTTCCCATAAGGTGTTGCAATCACCAGTCTCCCATCCCCATCATGACAATATTTTGAAGTTAGAAAGTGCACTCTAAAATTAAATAAACAAAATCAATTAGTGTGTTTATCTACAGTCATCAGAGGTACCACTCACCAAATATTAAACACATGGAATGAAATATTAAGACTTCTGCAATATTACTAGTGAGCCCAGTGTTTTCCTCAAGTCTATTTTTCTGCAGCATTAAATGATAAAGAAATATTCAGAGGCAGTTTCACAGAAATTAAAGGAAGGATTGATTCCAGTGTTTGACAGTGGAATGTTGGACTAGATCTGCCCTCCTGCTCTCTGGTCACAGTCCAGTTCAGCTGTACCGCATGTTCCCACAGTGATGGGTGTGTGTGTGATGGAACGCAAACTCTATGCTTGTGGGAGTGGGAATCTTTTTCCACTTTTCTGAGCTTTCTTCTTGCGCTTGCAGCAGACCACTGTGACAACTATGATGATGATGATCAGCAGCAGGATGAGGAAGATGGCAAAAGTGATCACACCCACTGAATACACTGTGGAAGATAAAACAAGTCAATCCAACAAATAGAACATCTTATCTGTTTAGCATTTATAGTAAATGCATTTAGTTTATGCAGGAGTTTATCCCACTTTGTGGTGACATACCACTTCATTCTGAGTGTTGCTGAGTTGCATAGTTTGTGTTTGTTTTCTTTATAAAATGTGTGTAAAAATGGATGCCTCGTCTACCGCAAACCAAATCTACCTACGGGTACAAATAAAGTAACCTTACCTGATTTCTTATTATCCAAACAAAGAGTCATAGCTTCACCCTAAAGTCCCATCATCCTCTGAGGGATGTGTGGACCTCCAGCAGTCTCTGTGTGACTGTTTCTTTGTGTGTGTGTGTGTGTGTGTGTGTAAATGTTGAGATGAATAAGACTTTAACATGCATGTGTCTAGTGTGTCTGTCTTTTCTTCTACTGAATCAATGATAGCCACCTGGGAGGCACTTACAGTAATATGCCACCTACAAAGATATAATTGCTTATTGCTTCCACAAGAATTGCTTACACAAGAGGGTGCTGTTGGATCTCTAAAAACAATCTCAGTGATTCAGAAATCATAACAGCTATTGCAGCATAGAGTGCAGCAGATACTGTACTGTATCATCTGCCTGGGTGTTGAGAGGAGAAAGCATGGATTCCTAATTGATCATTCTGTCTCAATCATAGGTAGAAACCAAAACTAATCTGCTGTTTTGATCAGTGTTTTTCCATTCATTGACTAAAAACCAAAGAAATTGGTTGACCTAAAGACTACTAAAGTTTCTGTCTGTGAGCTTCTTCCATTTAAATGTGTGATGTTTATCAGCCTGCACAGGACTTTTTCCATCAAATGCAATAGCATGCACTGGTGTGGTGCTTAAATGAAAAACTAAATAAGTTTGTGCATTAGGGGAGGATGTAAGTGAATGTGAAGTGCCCACATTTTTCCTGCATGGAATCTCTCTAAGAATAAGGACACCTCACCTTCAAAGATTGACTGTTTGTCATCGCTGGAGCATTGGGTCCGGCTTAGCTCTCCCAGCTGCTTGTCAGTGCTGCGGCTGGGGATGTAGGCCTGGACGTTGAAGCAGTAGCTCTCCCCTCGGTCCAGATCAGTCAGCACTATCACATTGGTCTTAGAGTTGTACACTTTCTGCATACAACACAGAAGGAAAACGTGTTGTTGTATTGTCTTATTCATGTGTGTTTGAGGAATATTGTAACATCTGCTGTTACTCACCTTACCGGTGCTCTTATTTTTCCGATAGGTGACTCTGTACTGTAGCTGGTCAGAGAAGATATCCATGATGTTCAGCTGGCGGCCATCTTTATGCAAGGCGGTTAATGTGTGAGTCACGTACAGGGTGGTCTTCTTTTTGTCTTCACTTACCTCCAGCTTAAAGTCAGGTCCGCCTAAATCAGCTTTGGAAGAGGGATGAGGAGATCATAAGCTGTTAACTAGCAGATATCAGACAGGTTAAGAAACACGAGGAGTCAGATGGTCAGGTTGGAAACAAACCAATAGTGTATCCAGATTATCGAAACTAGAGCTGCAAAAATTACTTGATTAATGGATTTTGTTTTTGATAAGTTGATCTGCAGAAAATTTATTGAAAACTTTCTCTGCAACAATATGTAGTTTAGTGCTTTTCCCATCTGAACATTGTACTAAATTGAATATTTTTGCATTGTGGACTGTTGGTGGGACGTTTAAGTTATTTGATTTCATTTGATTCATTGATAATTGGGAAAATAATCAGCAGATTAAGTGATTATGAACTTTATCATTAGTTGCAGCCCTAATCTAAACCACTTTATTAAAAGGCCGAATTGAAAGTGCTATGCACACACAGCTATAGAATAGCTGGATTTATGCATCATAACATTGGGGATCAGGCCACAATATAATTTCATTATATTCCCCACAGTAACTGTGATTACATTGCAATGAGCTGCACACATAATTATAGAAAAGAGTTATATCCAGGTAACTACTGCTGTGCATTGTATGTATGTATGTATGTATGTAGTGACATTCTTTTATTCGCTGTGACAAATTATTTCTTAGCTAGCTTTTCTTTTTTCAACTTGCTTCATGTTGCCTTCACTCTCAGTTATCTCTACCAGCATCAGAATCATGTAGGCGAAAACAAATGTAGCCTAGGCTGACCAATCACAGTTCTTGGAGTCTCTATGCAGTATCTCTGTATGTACACCATAACCTCTTAATAAAGAACTCTAATTCCAGTTTAAATACAGTAGGTCAAAGTTGAAGCAGGAATATGGAGTGAATGTAGTCTCAATATTGTTTGTAAATGTCCATTAGATGATTTGTAACTGAAAAACAAGATTTGTAATTGAAAAATATCTACTAACAATATTGAGACTATATTCACTCCATACAGGAATTGGGTCTGTAAACGGTGATGGATGTTTACAAAAGACAGTTGGGGAAACAGTTTTTCTGTTAATCTTCATTTTCTCTTAAATCGTCTGACTTCTCATGTTTCTTGACTTTTTTAGTAAGGTCACATTGTTCCAAATCTCAGCAATTAATTTGGTTATCTTTAATTGAGGGGATTGCCAAAGCTATGAGAATAAGACATAGGTGTAAGAAACTGGAATAATCCTTAACCCTTGTGCTACCTTGCCGGGTCATATTGACCCAGTGGCCCATTGTCTTGACCCAGTGTCTTCTCCACAGGGTAGCACAAGGGTTAATAAAAGTGAGGACATAACATTTCCTTCACTGGTTATGTGTGTTTGTGCAAGTTAAATATTAATCTCTTTTCTGCTGCTAACCTGCCTGAACATGCACCATGTATGATATTCTGACTGCACTGCACAACTGAAATGTAATTTCCAACACATTATGGTGATTGAAAAAACAACTCATTGTAGCAGAAGAACCTACTGTCTTTGTAGGGGCAGAATCGTTGTGAGTTGGTGTAGGGGAACTCAATGAGGTCAGAGGTGTCCCACAACGGGGGTTCGGACAGGACGTCAGCTGTGTAGTAAGCATTCAGGTCAGTCAGAGAGTTGGACAGATCGCACTCTGTCATTAAGGACCGGATACAATGAGGGTTCCTCTGTTTGTCCCCACCAACCCTGCAACAGTTTAACAAGTCACATTATTCATGACACACGGACATGACTGATGGATGCAAACAGTCTAAAACATTATGTTCTTGTTAAGTAAGTCTTAACAAGAACATTTTAAGACATAGGCACAGCTGTCAGAAAACAATCATTAATCACAGCAGGATAACACTTTGACAGAATTGTTTATGGCATTTGTAAATTTTGTTTGCCTCTTACATTTTTCGCTTACTGAAACATGTCTGTCCATGTGCCTTTTAGTTATCTTTCTCTTTAAAGAGCTCTGGCCTAAAATCAACATTCCAGTAAAAGCTTTTACAGGATCAACGATGGATTCTTATCATGGCCCACTGCCATTAATCTGTCCTTCAAGGTTACTCAGTGAGCATGTCAGAGAGGAGTGTGCTTCAGTCAGGCACACCAACAATCTGAACATGTCTTTGAGAGAAATAAAAGAACTGCATGAATAAGCTGCGGATGAAATGCCATTTCTTGAACAGGTGAGGGATTGGATGCAGGTACTTACACAGAGAACTCCACTGTGTAGGAGTAATCAGCTGATGGTTTGGGACTCCAGGTCAAAAATGTTTTAAAGTTGGTGGATTTCCAGGTGACATTCTGTGCTCGGGGAAAGGAGCCTGTAAAATGAAAGAATTCATGTATATGAGGTGTTGAAGTTCAAATAATGAAAATCACATGAAGTTAGAATGCCCTATAAACGCAGACCCCAGTCATTGTAGCAGAAAACAATGCCCCATAGGTATTTTACATTTGCAGATACATTGACTTATACATGTAATCTATAAGACATTTCAAAAGCTGAGCTGTAGGGGAGACGAACACTTTTTCACACAGGTAAGTTGTTGCCTAACTCAAACACGAGGTAAAAAAGCTACTCTTTTTATGTAATAAAACTTTATGTGGTCCTTAATGAATGATGGATGAATAACCGCAGGTCCTTAAAAGTCAATAGTCTTTTGGGAATGTCTTAAATATTTATTGAATGCACTAAGCATGGTCTAAAATGAATTAAAAGCGCAAAATGTCTCTACATTTCATCTTTGGCGAAATCAACAAGAGCCTGCATTGGAAAGCCTCTGTTATCCTGTTAGTCTTTTAGGTTTTACTAATTATGTTAGCAAAGTTTGTCCCCTCTTGACCACTGAGGAATCATAAATCCAATCTACACGAGGAACCAGAGTAATTGTGTCAACAGACTGTCTGTAGGCTAAATGAGACAGGATGGCATTTAAATATTTATTTAAAAGCCATGTATAGCCTACACTTTAAAACACAACTACTGTAATAATATAAATTAAATACATTTTAAAAAGTATACATTATTTTTATAATATACACTGGCATTCTACCTTGATATAGCCTAGCCTAATTTCAGACTCTGGCTGTAAGACAGTTGTGGAGATTAATATCATTAATATCATTATACTGACATATGTATTTACTCAGAAGAGTATGCCTATATTTTCACATTTGATGTTTATTTATATTACAAAATTTGCCTTAAATTTAATTAAATCTTGAAAAGTCTTACATTGAACTTGCTGATACATGTTGACACCCTGACACTAACTTAGAGGGAAAAGTATTTGCGCACACCATGTACTGCTGAACCAGAAATAATGTAGTAAGTACTCAGACTCAGCATGTATGGGAGAAGTGCTGAATGAAATGTGTTGCTCTTATCAGTGTTAATAAAAGATCCATGGTCATGTATTTTTATGGACTGACTGTTTAGTCACTACCACAAACACTTGTGGTTTATATTTTGTGACTACAAGTAGCCTAAGTGTGCCACCCAAAGAACACATGGGGGAAAAGCCATTTTAAGAGTCTGCTGATAAACCTAGTCTTCAAGTTTTCCCTGCACAGAGAATTTATAGGGTGCCCGCTCAAATCTGCCTGGATCCCGGTCATTTATTTCAACAATAGGCTTAAGATAAGATGTCAGTCATTGCTTCCTCTAGGCAGAATGCAAACAGAGCACACCCAAGATACATTCAGGTGCAAGTTTTGTAATGAATCACGTCACAATTTAGTAACAGGACACTAAAAAGTAGGACAACTGAAAACCAGAATGGGTAACAGATTCGGGGGCCCAGACAGTCC
Organism: Nannoperca australis; assembly: GCA_036023655.1. Classification (NCBI taxonomy): domain Eukaryota; kingdom Metazoa; phylum Chordata; class Actinopteri; order Centrarchiformes; family Percichthyidae; genus Nannoperca; species Nannoperca australis. The sequence goes on along the minus strand of JAVQJD010026149.1, from coordinate 1,591 downwards.
CTCAGTGAGCAGAGACTAGACTTTTCTAGTAGCAAAAGTGGGGATGAAACAAAAGTTCTTTAATACTGTTTAAAGTAATAACAGAAGTGTTGCAGGTAATCGTGACTTAAAATGGTAGAAACACGCATGAAGGTCACAGTAAGCCATTTACAAATACATTTTTCATTGTGGACAGCCTCTTCTGAAAGATAGATTTGTGTTCAAAAATTCAATTGGAAATTGTACCCTGCAGAACGTGTAGTGACCTGAGTGTATCACTTTTTATCACCTTGCATATTCTCAACACAATGATTGAAATATAAATAAGAGTATAAGCATTTGTGTCTTAAATATTAAATAATATATAAAAACTAATCTAAATATGAAAGGCAGAGTGTTACTTGATGCCCTGCGCCCACCTATAGAAGGGGCTTTCTATGCCTGTTCATGCCAATATAACTTTTATAACTTTGCTTTAGAAATCCACGTGGGTTCTTATTCTCACTGACACTGATTTATTTTCGCCTATTTAAGTCAATAATAATATTTCATTTTATTTATACCACAGGTACTGTACTGTTCATATATTACGTGTTCTCCTTTTCTAATTTTTTCATCTAATTATGTAGCCTGAACAACTCACAGGCCTATACAGTCCTCTGATAACATTACTGTCGCTGTAATGATACATTGCTAATTCAATTTAGTTTCATAGCGCTGTATCACAAAGTTATCTCAGGGCACTTTTTTGCATGAAGCAGGTCAAGACCAACTCTTATATTTATAAAGACCCAACAGTCCCACCATGAGCAGCACCAGGAGACAGTGGCAAGAAAAAACTCCCTTTTAACTGGTAGAAACCTCGAGCAGAACTAATGATGTTTAAAGTTTCAGAAGCATTTAAAATTCCTGCATGGACATAACAATATGAATAATACGAGCTGCTTGGACTCACCTGAGGCAGAGTGTGTGGAGAGAAAGAAGAAAATAAATAGAGCTCCTGGTAGTCTCATTGCCACCATGTCGGGTTCAGTTCTTTCAGGTAATGTAGTCCAGATAAAGAGTGTGTGTCAGATAAACTCTCTTCGGTTCAGGACAGAGATAATGTTACCTGATCACCGTGTGGCTACAGATTCTTTTGTTTCGCTTTAGTCTGACTACAAAAAATTTATAACGATGTGACCGCGCGAGGCTTGACCAAATAAGGAGAGTCCGGCTGCGGCGTCACCAGACTGGGGCAACTACAGTGCGTGCCTCTCCTGCTGAGGTCACTCGGCGAATGCGGTGCGGTTTTCTTCTGGATTACAACTATTTCCACCACACTCAAAACGGAACATTAAGCTGCATCACATTACCCGTGATAATTAACAGCGAAGTACCAGACCTTCTAATACACGTTCCAAAGCCTACTTTTATAATAATAACTATTATTATGACCGTACTATTCTGTGTTCATATTTCAGTTTTACACGATTACCTGTCATCATCCAACAATTACATTACATTTACATTTAGGCATTTAGCAGACGCTTTTATCCAAAGCGACTTCCAAAATAAGAGCTTTACATCAAGTGCATAGAACCATGATTGAAAACAACAAGACGTCTCATCA
>JAVQJD010026140.1:0-11719 GCA_036023655.1 Nannoperca australis | reverse complement strand
AGCAGTTGTATCACAGTATGTTACTGTTAAACAGTCTGACTGCTGCCGGGACAAAGGACCTACGGTAGTGCTCCTTCTTACACTGTGGGTGTAACAATCTGCTGCTAAAGGAGCTGGTTAAGGCCCCCACAGTGTCGTGAAGAGGATGAGAGGTGTTGTCTAAGATAGACAACAGCTTGTCCAGCATCTTCCTCTCACCAACCTCTTCCACTGAATCGAGTGAACAGTCCAGGGCAGAGCCAGCTCTCCTGACCAGCTTATTCAGTCTTTTTCTGTCCCTGTCTGTACTGCCACTTCCCCAGCCGACCACAGCGTAGAAGACTGCTGATGCCACCATAGTGTTGTAGAAAGTTCTTGTGTCCTGCACACTCCAAAGGACCTCAGTATGTGCATGAGCATGAGCATGTGCAGACAACTTTGACCCTTCTTGTACAGAACATCTGTGTTATCTGTCCAGTCCAGTTTATTGTTGATGTGAACACCCAGGTATTTGTACACTCCAACCATCTCGATATCCAATCCCTGGATGTTCACCAGTGCAGTCTGGGACTTCTTCCTGCGGAAATCAATCACCATCTCCTTTGTCTTGCTCAAATGATCTTGAGTATGAGTGCCACCGACAGGGTAGGGAAGTCAGAAGGTATTGGGAGAACACATTGTTGATTTTCTCTTCAAGTGATTGGTTGACAGTAAGGAATAATATAGAATAAGTATATAATAATAATATATAGCAAGTAGTTCCTTTAACAGTTTAGGGACTGCTATACAAACAACTAAATTCAAGTCAAACCAACAATTAAGTTTATGAACTGAATCACACAGTATTTCATTAAGTTTATTTGTGATATAGAGGAGAGGAAGATTTAAATGAATATTGTGAATTATTTGATTAACTTGTATGCCAGACACTCCTACAGTATTCACCATGAGCCAGCAGAGGCAATTGTTTTCAACATGGAACAGACAAGGTCAGACATTAACTAACAATACTGCAAAAAAAACAACGGTGAAAAGATGTCAGTATTTTTTTATCAGGACAGACTCTGAGTTGTTTATCGCTGTCACTGCCTCATCAAGAGCAGAAACTGAGAGGAAGAACATAATCAAATTATAACTGCCTATCAGTTTGAGTTTACAGGGATTGCAGAACCAAAATCACCAGAAAGAGTTACAAAGAAGCTTGTCTAATTTCTCTGTTTCTCACCTTTACTTTCTTTCGCCTGCTGTAATGTATGTCTCCAATATACCGACTTCAGCACAACCATGATTGGCTCCTTGGTGCCTGTCCTATCAGATGAGAGTTTAAAAAGAGAGGTCTCTCTTAGACTTCAAGACATTCATTCAGTCCTGCTCCTCTCCTCTCTGCTCTGCCAGGCCAACAGAATGAGAAGCTGCAGACGAACAGGCAGACAGCAATGGTCAGGTGGAGACGGGATGAAGCACACTAAAGAGTTTCTTGCTGACCACTATCTGACACACAGGCTGGGGAAAGCAATCAGCACAGCAACCAATTCTCTTTTTTCCCCCTTCTGGACCAGCATTTTATCACAGCAAATTTTACCTACAACTGATACAGAGATATCCAAAGAGGCGAGGACATGGGAAGAGATTACCAAAAATATATAGCCAGGATGAAATCAGATTCTATCTAGACATTATGCACCGTATGAGTAACAACTGTATACTGCATACTGTAGGCTGTTTATTCATCAGATTCCAATTTCAACACTGCATCTCATTTAAAGTCAAACTGAAATGAGTTTTTGTTATTTTTCTGCTGTGCAGCGCCCCCTACATTAGTGTTCTCCAGCAGGCATGAATTCTTATCTCCGATTGACATTTTCGGTACCAATTTGAGTGGTGCAGTATCTGTTCGGGCAGGCACTGAATTAGTTGGTAATAACACATCAATTGCAACGGTCATGCCAGAAGTTAACCAAATGGGTTTTTTAGCCCCATCTGTGATTTCTTATCCAAACCAGTGGGTAACGGGTGGAGTGCTGAGGTTGCAAGGCTACCCATTGCTGTAAATTTTGTCAGTTCAGTCAGCTCCCATCACCACAACTGGACCCATGAAAGAGAAACAGCTAATGCTAGCTAAAGTATCTCTTTTCTACAATATGGGACTAATATAATACTGAGTATACAGGAGCTGCCAATGACTCAGTGCTAACCCAGCTGATGTTAGTAAGCTAGGCTAACTAGCCCCCACTTTTCGAGTGGAAACTAGTTAGCCCAGCTTGCTAACTTTTTGAGTAGAATATAAACTTATCCTTCATTTAGGTACTCTTTTGATAGTCCCATTTCCTGAGTTGGGAAGTCATTCTCCAAACTTCAGTGTGTTTATGAGCTTTTAAGTCATAATGTGGAAACAACAGCTACATCCCCTTCTCTTTGGTTGGCTTAGAGTCCCACACTTGTTGCTGCACCAGTACATTCTCTAGACTTGTTATCAGGGTTGATGCCAATAAATAACTTTACTAACTAATCTAGTTCACTCTATGTGGACAGAAACTAATGGTTACAATCAGTGTTGTAGTCACGACCACCTAAACCGAGAACAAAACATGACCAAGACCTGAGTCACACAAGTGTGTGTAAGTGTGTGGAGACGTGACAGCCGCTAACAGTAACAGACATTTCAAATTAAAATGTAGTTATTGGTTGCATTTGAAGCAGGATGTTTTACATCCAATCACAGAATTGTTTTCAACAAATTAATCAGACAATACACTGACAATTTAGTGATATCGCCGCAGCTGTGATCTTGACCGGTCTCAAAATAAAATCCAGAGTCCTCTTAGTCCGAGACCGAGACAAGGCAGAGTAAAAATGCGGTCGATTCTGAGATGAGACCAAGACCTTCAAAAAGTGGTCTCGAGACTAAGATCGATTTTGAGTACTACAACACTGGTTACAACTACTATATTACAAATTACATGTGAGCAGAAAAGCAATTTGCAATATGTGAATTAATAAGAAAATGTTTTCACCATCAACCAAACATTTACTTTCCCCCATCATGTTTGTGCATATGATGTCAATATGGCAAGTCAGCCAAGTTGTGTACTAACCTTTTCGCAGACTTTCTGAGTTATTGTTCCTACTTGAGGGAGCGTCAGGAACACATTATTCTAAACCACATGAATGCATAGGTCCTTCCAAATATAGAACTATAAACTACAGGACAGTCAGTCTAACTTGCCAATGATAACCAACGCTATGTGGGGTTGTATTATAAAATGTCTTGTATTAACATTTGTGGGCTGTATGACTTTCTTCACTCAGTGTCTCCTAGCAATGCCGGCTCTCAAATGTCAGTCAGTCACTGCTGTTGAGTTTCCACAAATCTGTCCAAATATGTTTTTTGTCTTATTTGGAAAGATGGAAAAAGATGCAAAATACCTGCAGAACTATAGTGTATATTTCCTTTCACAAAAAGTGAGGAGAATTTAGTTTCTTAAAAACAAAATCTAAAACCACTTATACTTCTAATGCACCAGTAAGCTTATTTAACATTTCACTTTCATCTGCTTGTAGATGAGGATATTTCTCTGTTTCCTGACCTTGCCTGTACAGTGTGTTCTTTTCAAGTGGGCCTGCGTTTCACCATTCTTTAACTGACTTGCAATGTTCTCCGGGAGTGCTCGTCTGTTTTCTCTTACTCCAAAGCAGGAGATGGGGATCAGAGGGTGAAAAGTCAGAGGGAGGACAGCTTGACAGATAGAGCCGGGGTGGTGGAAGGGTCAGCACTGGGAGGGCCATTTCCTCGCTGATTTTTATCTGTCTATTAACACAATACACCACCTGGCAACTATAAACACACATGAAAAAGAACGTAGCACATGCACGCATGTTGGGCAAAATATACTTTTGGAAAAAAAACAGGAATAGGTGAATATAGAAAAAGTCACTAACAGCCATGCCTGCAAAAATATGTTCTAGTGTTTTCCTCTCATAGCTCCAGAGTCCCACATTAATCAAAATAACTTTGATGACAAACTTTGAAGGTAACTCTTTGTCCCAAGCAACCGTCTCTTTGATTGCATTTTCCTTTTATTCTTCAGTTTAATCAGAGGAGCCTTTTCAATGGAGAATTCAATTACTCTACACACCTGAACACACAATGCTTTGGACCTCATTCAACGCGGGTCATTGTTGGTTTAAGAATCAGCGTCTCTAATAGGAAATATTGATTCAAACTTCCTCGCCTTCTTTCTGTCCATGTATTCTGTGCTGAGGCTGAACAGATACGAATCAAAAGTGAACGGGTGTTTATTTCATTTGGGCGTATTTCCCTGTAGACAAGCAACGCCTCTTTGCGGTTTATTGCTTGGATTATCATCCTGAAAAAGCAATTAGTATGAAATGATCCCTTCAATTCATTACTATTGGGAGAGCAATGAGGAATCTGGGCCAAACACGCTAACCTTTCTCTGTGGTTTGAATACCATTTGTAATAAGAACTGAAGCCCTGAGAGCTGCTTAATGTTACGCAGCTAATATTCTTGACAAAGGTAACCATGTTGTAGCAGCAGAGACTGTAAAAGAATCATAGTGGCAAAAAAATACTTAAAGGAATGAGTGCCCTTTGCAAGAGTGGTGGCACATTTTGTAAAAGGTCAACACGGTAGAGTCAGAGAATAAACAGGAGTGCTCCATCCAGCTCTGGAAACAAGCAGCATTCTCTGGACAGCACCAATTTCAGATTCAGCAGTCCAGCCAGAGCCAAGCGGAGTATATTCATCATGTCCAGGTCTAAAGCGAACAGCGTCTACAAACGACTTCTACACAGATCACTTCATAAATCTACTAAAGCGCACTTAATGAAGGGCTACGATCCCGGCCAAGGAGATTTACATACAAGTTATGACACTGCAGAAGGCTCCGAGTCGATGCCGTTATCTACTTTCATTTGGTTTTAGCAGACGCAGAGGGCACTTTGTATCCAAGTCTCTACATGCCAAGTATATCAATTTCATATTACAGGCAAGAGACACTCGCTGCAGGGGCATACCACAAAAACATTCCAATAGGTACTTACCTGTGTTGGATGTCCTTCTATTTTACTAGTAGTTAAACATTATACTTCTTATCTTAACATATTCTGTGCACCCATTAATGTGCTGTAAGTTTAATTCTTAATGGTGCAATATTCACAGAATAATATGTGACATTTATATATTATCAATATATATAATGTATGAAGTTCTCTGCTTTAGGTTTTCATCTGTTCCTATTTGTGTAAAAGCTGGTCGACTTAGTTTCTCAAAAGTATGAAACTATTGAAAATGACCGTGGCTGTTAATGGTCTCATTTATGATGTAGTATTTGGGATGAGCTCAACAATCGTTTCAGATGTAACATTATAATTAGACCTGCAAGTAAGTATACTGGTCTCCCGGCACCTATATGCAACAAATAATGAGGATCTGATCCAGCCTTGGACCAGGAGGGCTACAGAGTATAAGATGGCACCAACGCTTTTATCAAAAATGTGCATAGTTTAAGTACTGTGATGCACACGAATAATCAATGTACAATCAAATTCCCCACTACACACTGCACATATCTGTGATCATATTCAAATGTGTGAATATTTGTTTTAACAGCATGGCATTAGAGAGGTTATTTTATTATTTCATATTATTTATTCCTCATATTTGGAGTTTATGTTTTCTCCAGATGTATGCAGTGGTTGATTAGTTGAACATTAGTTTACTCTGGCTAGGTTGTAGAGACTGATTCTTAATCTTTTAAATGATCAAATGGTTGATGGAAACAATCTCACATCAAGGTCCAATTAGCGACAGATCTAGAAATTTCAACCATATCACATGATCTTCATCAGCAGGTGGCGTTGGTCCAATTGTCATGGAAATTATAGTTGAAACTTCAATTTTCCTCTGAGCATTTTAAAAAACATCTTGCCAATGTTGGCAAAAAGTTAAGTTAGTGATTAATGTTACAAAGGTTACAAATGAATTTTGGAGATATTTTAATTTCTTAATAAGGACAGTCCAATGGTATGTGCTGGTGTACTGGTGTGTGTTCATTAGACTGTTACAAGCACTTAGGTTTCAGCAAAGACCTAAAGAAATCCACACAATTATTATTGCTTTCGACCGGTCTAGAGGGATCTCAATCAGGTGTAGATGGCTGCCCAAACTGGTGACCATAAAACAAAACTTCTAGGAGCCTCTGAAGGAAAATCATGCATATTTCATCATTTTTCACATAAAGCCTCCAAAATAGGATAGGGCACTGAAAAATAAACATACACTGCAATTTGAATATGGAAGAGCAGAAACTGAAAGCCTCATGGTGTACCAAAACCAAAATATAAATACTGTATTTTTTTTTACTGTTTGTTATCAGCAAGGTTATCCCTCTTAGTAGCATAGAGAGAATTACAGTGTCATGTCTACAATGGAGCCTCCCTCTGTGTTTTTTTTTTCATCCCAGAATAAAGGTGCTCTGCAGAGCATGTAGGCTTCACTGTGTGTGGATCTTTGTGTGTGTGTGCATGTGTGTGTGTGTCTACCTGCCTCGCTGAACCCATTGCAATGGGAGGGAGGAATCCGTGATCTCCCATCAAGCACTCAGGAGAGCGCAGCCACGCAAGATTGATGACACCCTCCGGAAGAAACAAAAGATCTGCCGCCTGCGAAAACTGGCTTATGAGACCTGATAGACTCGTCTCTTAATAAACATCACTGATATGTCAGCCACGGCATGTTTCACCCACTGCTGCGTCGTGGAGGGTGCAGTGAGCAAACTACACCCCTACTGTCAGTGCACTCTCACAGTAAAATGCCTTTGTGGTAACACCCAGACCAGACAGGGAAAAATATTAAACTGTTAATATGAAGGTAGAGATTTTCCCAGAGAATCTAATGGGGATTTTGTCATGATCTGCTACACCACTGGCAAAAGAAGACCTGTCTTAGTGTAGTCAACCATTTTAATGGCAAATGTAAAATAGACTGGATTTTTGCATGTATACACACCAATTCTCATTCTCATTGTACTTAGGGTAGATGGGCTGCATTTTCAAAGGAAAGAAAATAATGCATGTCATAGAATATTTGCTGGTGAACTTGCGTATTTGCATATATTTGCCTGTGTGAATGTTTTTCCAATAACCCCTAAATGACACATAATCTATACACAGTAACCAGGGATCTCTGATTTATAATGTTTGCATTTCAATAATAAATGAGGCCTGAACAACTGCTCCTGCTATTGCTTATAAACCCTAAATGAATGGAGTATTGACAGTGGACATAATTTCCACAGGGGTAGAGGAGACTGAATGACATCTATACATACACGAGCAGCCTTCCTCTCTGAACCTCTGCCACATTTATACACTCTGCTGTTTACAATATTCTGTCTTTTTCGCCGTAAAAAATGTTGTATCTGTCACAATTCTATCTCCCAGACCTTCCCTCAGTGCTGTATAATGCCTTGTTAAAGTCAGCCGTGTGTGAAATGGCGTTTTAAAATAAATGAAACCGAGCAGGAAAGTGAGGAGAGGGGGAATATTGCGATGTCAAGCTGACAGACAGGCAGTGAAAATGTAACAAGAGCTATCATCTTAAAGAAAACCGGATTAAATAAGAACCTAGGACCGTCGGTGCATCTCCAGCTCTGATATTGACATGTCGCCGGCTAGGGCCATTTTTCATTGTCTCATCAAGACAAAGCATTATGGGAGATCAATCTCGCCCCCATCCTTGCATCAGATAGGCACATCCAGTTTAAAGTGCGGGGTGTTGGTTTTATTATTCCTGGTAATCCACTGAATGTTTTAGGCACCGTAGCGAGAGCATCACTGTCACACTCAGTGGAGGAAGCTTAATTTGAACCTGGAAGGATGTATAGTAATGTGTTGTCACTGTGCAGTATCCAGTCCCAGTGTGATCTTAATCAATAAAACACTGCTGATATCACATTGCATTTATTTCAGCCGTCACTTCTTCATTCTCAAGAATTTAGTAAATTACCAAACAAAGGCAAAACGCAATCTGATGCATATTCATGTTCTTCTGTTTTTTAACTACAGCCACAAACTACGTACAATAATTATATATTATATAACACAAACCCTGCAAAAAAAAAAAATTCACTTTGGCTTTGAGATTAGGAAATTGTAGCCAGGAGTGATGATGGCATGAAATTATACATTGCACCTTTAACTTCAGGTACTTGTATATCTTCAGGGGTCGTTAATTTTAAAAGTTAACCATTAACCTGCAGTGTAACGTGGAATGAGATAGGCAGGCAGGTCTCTATAAAAAACTGAACAGAGACGCTGCACATGCACAGCTTTGGTTGAAGAAATCACAGTATCATGGTATTCTTTTAGGAAAAGTGGAAATACCAAAGCAAATAGACTCCATTACAAGTGAAAGTCCTGCAATCCAACAATTTATGCAGAAAGGCCCTTTTCAGAGAGTTCAAATATAATTTCATTATTAGGACCATTTAAATGCAGCTGGTAAAGATGGAACTAATGAACTACTTTATGTACTGCTGGGTAGTTTAATCTCTAATAATGCATCTTATATCATAAGACTTAATAAGAGAATAATTAAGATAGAATTAATTGACTGAATGTGGTGATGTAACTAAAGTACTGTATGTGTACTATACTTGAGGTAATTGTACTTTAGTTGAGTATTTCCATTTCCTGATAATTTATACTTCTACTCCGCTACATTTCAGGGGGACATGTACTTTTCACTCCACTACATTTATTTGAAAGCTTTATTAACTTGTTTCTTTCCTCATCAAATTAATAGTGATATAATGTGGGGACATTATACTGCATTATAAGTACTCCTACTTTTGATACTTTAAGCACATTTTGCTTATAATACTTTTAAACTTTTTCACAGGTGACATTTTCACTTGTAATCACAGTTCATTCAGACTTAAAAGTTTTGAAAATAATTGATTTTAATTATTTTCAATGTATTCTTCTTGACAAATGCTTGATTTCCAACATAATCTAGTGTTTAATAATTTACAGAATCACATCTTTCAGTATTTGAAATTAAACGATCCCATTTTGTTTGTTGTCTCCTGACATTTATAGTAACAATTTAGATGTGATGATAAAGTCTTCGAGAGCCTGGAAATCTTTGGTTTATGTACCTTGAAAGTGCTTATAAAGTGTTTTTTTTATATTGCAGTATTGCTATTTTTACTTAAGGATCTCATACTTCCTCTGACACAGACAACAACTTTCAAATAGGAGTACATCTATGCAAAAAGAGATTTACAATTTTAGTGTGTAGTGTTTAGTGTATACTCTTTACTTTATAGTGCAGACTATAAAGTCTGTTTTCTCATTATCTGAGATAATAATTCAATCATTTAGCATTATGGGCCTCATGAAATTGACTGAATAATTACAATTCTGAAGTAGCAGCTCTGTGTGTAAAGGCTCTTCCCTTCATTCTGAACACAAGCAAAAACAAACCACCAGACTCCCCTCCCACCCCAGTGAGTCCAGACCTGGTGGTTTTACCTCTACAGCCCCGCAGGGAGTTAGGTATGAAGCTCTGGCTTTGCCTGTTGATTGCACTTTGACCGATCATTTCCTCTAAGTGCTCCAGAATGTCACATACAAAAAGCATTCTTCATTCTGCGCCGAGGAGCCGACGTCCACTGTGATCAAAGAGACATGAGTGTACTCGGCACTCTCCCACTTTCCCACAGAAACATAAGTCCTGGGTGTTTAGACTCCACTGTCTCTGACTATATTTGGCTGTGCAGAGAAAAACAGACAAGGTCTCTCAGAACAGATCTACACACACACTCACACACACACATATATATAATAAATAAGTACTTTCCCCAAAATATTAAGAGCATAACCCAAACAGATAATATTGTGCTGATGTTTTTAAGCCTTGTTACCTTTCTTAGAAATATTTCACATTTCACATAATGGTGAACAAACAACAGCTCAGTGAGCTACAGTCAACAGCTAAAAGAGAACTTGATGTGTCCTTTTCCCGAGGAGTCAGACCCAGAGCTGTGTTTGTGAGGATTAAGATGTTTGACGACCGGGGCCCCCTGACCGGGGCCCCCTGACCGAGGCGGTTTCTGACCACAAATAAACATCAGCCTCAGCGGGTCCCTGTGCTCTGGCCTCTGCACGGTCAGCAACAGGAGCGCATCAATCACAGCTGGAGTGGGGGCTCCCCAAGGCGAGCGCTCTGGAAAAAAAAAACCTCGGCCAGCTGCCGCCCGAACCCTTCATGCACACACACACACACACACACACAGCTTAATCTCCCTCCACAACTTAACTTTGATAGACGCCCCGAGGCCTGACTGAGGTGCTTCAGAGGCTGAACAATGAAGAAACAATGAAACACACATTAACACATGTTATAAGGTTTTATAACTTCCTCATTTACATTAAATTAAATTTTTATTACATTTATTTTTATTTTATTTATTTTTATTTGTATTTTTATTTAGCCATTTGTTTGTTCAAATATCACCTAAAGCAGTGGTGAAAGTACACACACCCTGTACAAGTAGAAGTTCTGCATTTGAAATTGAAATATACTAATATTCTAAAAGATTATTGTCAACAAAAATATATTCACAACTACAAGTCCTCCAATATATGTGTACGTAACTTTTTATTTTTTACTTATTCTTTATTTGGTTACTTCTCACATTCCCTTTTACATCAACAATACTTCAATATAGTTGACAATATGCTTTATTTAAGGGTTACAATATTCCTAAGGTCTCATATATATGAACAGTTCGACATGGTTCATCAATATGGATAGAAATAAATCAGAACAAGTTGAAACAATAATCTCTAGACTGAAAATAACCAACATAAATAACACACAGACATCTAAATAAAACTAAACATGTGTTATATGTATGAGTCCACTTTACATAGATATACATATCCACATTTATTATCAAAAAATTAAATTTCTTGTTTATGTCATTGTGTGTATCACTGTGTCTCATTTTAAAGAAGTCATATTAGACTCCCGCAGGGTGTCACCTGCAGTCCAATACCGCACTGAAGTATAACATCCTTTAATCATCCATTCTAATATTCTCCATTACCTCCATTAGTGGTGTCCATCTTTCTCTGTAATCTTAGAATATATGACATTGTATAAATACTTCTTAGAAGTGTTAACCACGCAGCATAGGTGGTCAAGTACTAGGGAGGTAGCTCCATAAAAATGCATCGTATTTTATAGATGATTTTGTTAGTTCGTTTTGTACTAACATTTTAGTCCTTAAAGTGACTAGTGAGTGCAGTAGTTCTCAAATAAATGTAGCTGGTAAATGTACGTCAGTAATACTTTGAAAGAAAGCAGTTACAGTATATGAGAAGTAAAGACCATAACAATAATACATATGTATTTGTGAAACACAGTTACTTCTATGTCACCAGCTCATGTCATCTCTTTCATCTCCATCACAGGTAACATTTTGGATTTATTGCTGTTTGTGGTAATAATTCTGAATAATTGCATGATGCTTTCACTACACCTACGAAGGTGAAAATACATTATGCAGTGATAACAATCCACAGCTCATGTGGTAGTCTCACTTCTCGTTGCCTCAGGAAGTGCTATGAAATTATGCAGCTCGTAGTGTTACACTGTGTGTGTGTGTGTGGGGGGGGGGGGGGGGGGGCCGATTTTAAACAAAAAAA
>JAVQJD010026123.1:0-12673 GCA_036023655.1 Nannoperca australis | reverse complement strand
CCCGCCGGGCCCCCCCCCGCGGCCCCCGGGGGGGGGGGGCGGGGCTCGCCGCCGGGGGGGGGGGGGCCATGGATTCAGGTCTGTATATTTTCACCTGTATAGTCATATCAGATTAAAATTTCTATTTTGGCACAAACTAAGGTTTGTTCATGTCTGTGTGTGTATGTAAGTATGTGCATGTTTGTCTTGCCCATTGTGTTTGTGTGTGTCCGTGGGCAGGTTTAGATAGAGCCTGCGAGCAGGTCAGCCAGCATCATTAATCAGCAGAGGGTTGTGTGTGACTCTTTGAGCTGACATCATTACATCCTACACCATGCAGTAGCTCATGGCTTGGCCTGTCCTATTGTACCAGCCCAAACCTGCACACAGAACATACACCACTATTCCTATACCTTTCATACAATTGCAAAAGATACATAATGCATCACGCATGTCTCCCAACATATCTCTAAAGCTCTCAGAAGGTCTCTAGATTCACTTGCAGTCTCACAGCAGAGTCACTCACTGCTACCAGCACCATAACACACTAAACCTGAACCGCACTAAACTGTAAGGAAAGAAAATATCTTACAGACATGTAAGAGCATGACAGAATATCAAGGAATTTGCAGGACATAAATATTGTTTGTGTAACAAGTTTGTTTTGCTATTTGTGAAAGCGGTCTTTAGTCATTTGGTGGTTGTGGGCCAGTTTCACAGAGGCGTATTTAGGCAATGAATGCTTTGAGAGTCTGTCCAAACACGACTGCTCCCTCAGCTCCTAAGCCCAGCTTGAGTTTTTTCTAGAGAGAGAGAGAGAGAGAGAGAGAGTGAGCGTGAGCGTGTGTGTCATCAATTTAACAAAATAAAATGTTAGTACAGCAAACCTTTCTTGGGAACGATGCCAAGCATTTATCTTGTGTTTTCTCCCTCAGGACTCTCATCTTTGAATCTTTGTTTTTTATTTCATTTAATTTATTCCAAAAAGGACTGAGGCATTTTATATTTGTTTGTCTCCCGTAGATCCAACTGTGCTGAGAACATCCGGAAGCACATCCTCCATACGGGCAAACACGAGGGCGTGAAGATGTACAACTGTCCCAAATGTAACTATGCCACCAACTCTCCCATGGAGTTCCGCAACCACCTGAAGGAACACCACCCTGATATTGAGAATCCAGACCTCGCCTACCTACATGCAGGTAACTGATTGTTCGATTTGTACTTGAGAAGGCTCTGTTTAATAAATAAATACAACGAAGCGTTGAGCCCTGTCACCAGATTAGCGAGGACCTGCTTGTGTGGTGGAAGGGTTAGGGTTAGAGTCCAAGCACTTTTACAGCTCTGCTGTACCTCAGTGCCTGTTCCCAACATCCATAACATTCCATGCATGTCCTGTCTGTCAGGAGTAAGGAGTAAGAAACATTTAGAAACAGCAGTGCCTTGAAGAGGTTTGAAGGTCGGTGGAGCTTCGGCCTCATTTACAGCAAGGTCCTGCCTGAGTTTCAGTTACACATCTGGGAGCTGCCCGCTACTAAAAAGCCAGCGTTTCTGGAGCTGTACCCATACTTGGGTCTAAAAGTCAGAATGGCTCTTTCTCGCACCTCTTGCTGTATCAATTTATTGTTATATTTGTTTCTTTGAGGCTCACCAACTTTATGGAAATGTCATAGTAAATTACTGGACTGTCTGTACCTTACCTGATGGCCCTTTAACAGCAGCTGGGGACATATGTTCCCCCTCTATTTCAAGCTTTTGAACCCTACCACCTTCCATTTCCATGTGCACATAAACATCTACACAGTTTATACCCACAAACAAATCAACATTTGAAATCATTCCACTGAATTAAATCACCTGGCTGCCCCCGCAACCCTGCCCTGGCCCTATTATTCCACAGAGGTCAGATCTTCCAGAATTCCTGAGTGTGTTTTCATCGATGGATTGAGTCTTGCTATTCAGTGCTGATGGAGAGCACCCAGCCACAAAGAGACAGCACACAGATTGCTGGTCTAGCCATCCCTGCCAATCACTCAGGCCGTAGAGACAGATGAAATCTTGTTCCTCCTCTATTGGTTCCTTTGTATCACAGTGTTCTTCCTTTGTCCTTGAAGGTCACCAAATCCAATCGGCAGAGTGCTTGTCCTTCATGGGAGCAGAGAGGACAGGCTTTATCCTGTTATCCCTTTGACCTTAAATAAAAGCAGTAGAGTTGGAAGGGAGCTCCATGGGAAGAAGGCCAGGCAGGGACATTACTTGAAAATGGCTGCACTGTGGTTTATTTCCCATTGAAACTGAATGGATCTGAGTTGTGCCTTTGTGCTGACTCTGAAAAGTTTATATCTTTGAATTTCTCAAACAGGCATATTGTTGGTAAAATTTCTATTCTTCAAATTCAAGGACCAACTTCTAACTTGATCTCCTTTACTTCCATGTCCTAACCTCCCTGCGTAACCTTTTTACCTTCACCTACTCTTAAACACCTCCCTGTTTCATATTCTCTCTACCCTCTCACCTTAAGCCAAAGCACACCCTTACGCTCCTTCTTACCCTTTCACCCCAGAATCTCCCTCACCTCTGTGTGTCCTTATGCATGACTGACCTTTGGTGAAGTCTCACAGATTCATTTTGTTTCTGTGTGTCCCCCTTAGTGTGATCTCTTAAGCCATATGAGAACACAACCATTATACCAAGTAAAGAAGGAGATTTCTCGGTATGTATCCAGGTCAATGCTGTGGCTTCATCTTAAACGTAGTTGTGATCCGACCGTGACTCCAGCCAGCTATTAGCAGGCAACGTACATTGGGTTTCAGCTTTCAGTGTTATGAGCGAAGGTCAGATCTTGTCTGGAACACGCCTCATCTTTCACTCATCTAGAGGAAACATATCCTCCTCTTTCAGTCAAGTTAAGCAGCATGTTTTCAAGATGTCATCTTGACGCTCTAATTTATATTCTGCTCACACCACATCACAGATATGAACCCAAAGAATGACAGCAAAAGAAATGATCCAAAAATGCAGCCGATGGTGTTTCTTACCCTAGCAGAAAATTCTTTAAGGCACCAGTTTCCAGAGAGAAATTCCTGATCCTACTTTGCTTTCAGAGATGCATTACAGATTGCTCAAAATGTAGCTTCATGGTAGCGACACGTAAATAAACCATTGCAGGAATGCAGGAAATCAGCAACCCACTTTGCTTGATTAAGACCAACGCAATCAAACTATAGGTGGTTTGAAAAGGCATTGATAGTACACTTGTGATCTCTCCCTCTTTCAAAAGAGGGAAAAGGGAGGTGGGGGTAGTAACAGAAAGAGCAGTGTTTCATCTAAGTAGACAGAACGAGACCAAAAGAAAGAGACCAGGGAAAAAAAGATTAAGAAGGTAGATGTTGAATTAACCTGCTTGTGATTGCTCTCTGTCAGAGTGGCACCAGGGCCAGCAGCGAGAGGCAAATCATCTGTGATGGCCCTTCCCGCTGTTCCCCCTTTGAAAGACACAGATCAAACGCACCCTAGTCACGGGCCCTTGCAGCCCCTCGCGCCGGATTGATTGACACCCGAACGTCTCCACTGCTGCACTGTCTTTCCATATCACTCTCTCTTTACCCTCTCTCTAGCTCTCTTTCTGTCTTCCCTTCTTTATTCAGCGTCGCACTTCGAATTAAAGCCCTTCTCAAGGATGAAAGCAGAGGTCCTTTGCAAACGAAGGAAGAGAGGGAATTAGACCCAGCAAGTGATGGAGGGGAATGATGATTAGAATTAGATGGGGGAAAAGAAGGAAAAACGAGGTTAGATATGTGAGGGGAAAATGTTGCTGATAGGGCACATTTTAATAAAATGGTAATGACAATTGTCTTCCTTGTGCGATCCGCAGAGAGATATGCAAGAAAGAAGTGGCGGTGCCTATGTGATCTCAGCATAGATAGCACTGCAGCAGAACTAGAGCTACAGGTTCCTCAGAGCACTGCGACTTTGTTAAATCACCCCTCTATTAGAACTTTCTTTCTAGTTAAAATGCTGCAAGTACACTATGAGTGGAGCGGCTTTGGGAAACGGTATATTTCCTTCTTTCTTTGCTATCTCCCTCCAGCGAGGTCAGCTATGGTTGCAGGGCAATGGCTTTGTTAAATCAGCCTCCTGTCCTGTTCAGTAACAAAACCTTGTTAAAAACACACACGCACACGAACACAGGTGAAATGTCGCCATTAGCTTTGTCACAGTATCTTCATCCCACTATTTTTAATTGTGAAATATTTCCCTAATTTTCAACCGAGGTTATAATTGCACATCTTGGGGGCATAGAGATCAAATGCTTTGTAATTAGCTAACAGCGACACAGTGCTTGGGTCTGCTGCTTAGTGCCTAAAAAGATAAAACAAATAAATAAATAAACTTCTTCAAGGCATTGTTGCTGCTTTATGCAGATTCTATTTTCCTTAATAATGCATGATGGATGGCTACTGTAGAGGGCTGGAGGAGACCTGGCCTTGTAAGTGATGATCTTAATACACAGTTACAACCACGGGCAAATTCATTTGTTTGCATATATATTTCCTTATTAAACAAATCTGCGAACAAATATGGGTTTGGATGGCTTTTACTTAAGTTATGCATCTGTGTGCGTCCCCTGCACCCCTCCCTCGCTTTCACCTTCTGTTCATCATGTAATGAAACATTACTCTCCTGAGTTTTACTTGCGTATTGTGTTACAGCGGCATGTTGTATTGTGGAGGACAGGTGTGTATGTCATGCAAATGTGTCCTGGTATCCCAGCGCATATGACACTGTGTCAACGTTGTGAGAGAAGCCACAGACACCGTCGATAAAATCAACATCTGTTTCTAATAACAATGTGTTATATGTGACACATTTCTATGTGGGAAAATATGTGGAAGAAAAACAATGCATCACAGTTCTTTGAAAAACACCTATAGGACATCAAGTCGTCAGCGTTAGTGATGAACCTGCGTCTTTGTGTCACCTTCCTTATGTTGCATTCACATGATAGGCATTAATGAAAAAAGTCATTCTGTTCAGTACGATGTAAAGTCAGATTAACAGGGTGGCTTATTGTGCTGATGCTGTCACAGCGTAGATTTTGTTATTTTGAGTTGTATCTTACAAAGTCAACAATGAGGGATTTGCTAGCTTAGCCAAAAAGCCAAAATTTGTGAAATACTTTTTACCAGCAAAGAAAAGAGAAAACTATGATGGAATGCTGTCGTTTAAATTTAAATTATCAAAGCAATCCCACGTATAAAACACACCATTTGCAGTTTTCTGATGTCCACCTGTGAGTATTTCTCATGATCCAATGAATCTGGCCTGAAACATAAATAAATGTGGCTTTTTGTAGTCACAGTATGTCTTCCTGTCAGTTTTTACAACACTTTCTGTTTCTGTGCCTGTGTTTGTTATTCTATCTCCATCATATCTAATTTTCCCAACCTCAGCGAGCCTGCATGTATGAACTTGTATATTAGCTCAACCAGTGTCTGGGTGTTAATTGCAGAATTCCCTCATGGAGGAACACCTTGCAGGTTCATCTGGTCCTGAAAGGCTCACTTTGAGGACTGAAGCAAATTGGACTCACAACTGTGTATTCCTATTATGTCCCTTCATCCCACCCTTAAATGCCCCTCCTTTGGACACATTGATTGCTCTGTGTTTAATAACTACATCGTTCCACCCACACACTCCACATGTAGTCTTGGTTGAGATATTACAGTTGAAAAGCAGCTGCTCGATGCCCGTGTGTCCTGGGGGACATGCAACAAGGGGTGTGCGTGCGTGTGTTTGGGGGGGTTAGCTAAGCAGTTTAGGGGAAACACACACCATCGGTTGCATGCATCTCACTAAACCAATATAGGGTCGGTCTGGGCCGAGTAAGCAGCAATTCCTGCATAATGACCTGCTCCAATGAGCGTGAAAACTCCCCCAACCGGCTGCATTTATCACATATCAGCCACAACAAACGGCCTTTTGTTTCATCCTCTCCTTCCATTACTTCCCTTCCTCCTGGCACCAATCCGAGAGCCTCCTCTCAGCCGTTTAGTGGCCATTCAGAGACTTGACTGACATGTCCCATCCAATCAATGTGGAGACATAGAAGCAGTAGGTTTCTGGCCGCTCTGAATGCGAAGTAATGACTACATTGTGTTTTTGCCACCTTTAGGCCATCACAGACAGATTTTTTCTTTGCACAGTAAATGATGACTGAAAGTGTAGGGTCATTGACAGACTTGGTCAACCGCTGCCACTGTCTAAGCCTCTGGACAAGTTATGTCACTGTCAGAAAATCTGAGGCAGATTGATGACACCTGATATATGCTCCCTGGTGTTACAATGGCACAGTTATGTTAGGTGTTTGCTTATTTTGCACTATTCTAAAAAGTTGCAGATGGCTTATGTAGGGCACAGCCTGTAATAGTTGCACAGTGTGATAGCAGGACTAAAGGATAAAATTGTTCAGTCTGCATTCTGATTGTGGCATTTGAGACAGAAAGGATGTTCAATGGCACAATAAGGAGAACAATAGTAAATCATTTGGAACTACACATACAGATGAACTTTAGCTTTAAAATCTTAATTTTTCTGTTTAAGTAGTTAATGAGCAAATGTCTTCCACTGAGACTCCAGCTTTTCCTGGAAAGCTACGGCAACTGTTTTTTTTGGATGGACTACACCAATTCTCTAGTGTGACTCAGGGTATCATTTATATAAACTACTACTTTCTAGACCTCCTAAAGGGATTATCGATAATGTGTCAGCACACATCAAATGCTTAACTCCTATCTTTTTAATGAAAAGATTAAATGAAAAATGTTTGCTGAATGTTTGCAAGAACATGGGTTGGAATCCTGGAGTATGCTTTCATATGAACATACAGTACTTAGACAGAGGCGCACACGTAGACACACAAACACTCTGAGTGACGTGTGGTGGGGATGCTCGCGGGCAGGGCTGCTCCTCCTGTATGGGACAGTGAATATGGGACCAGACAGGCCGCCGGCTCCCATAAAGCCTCATCCATAATTCAATCCTCCTTCTCCCTCAATTCAGACACACTGTACATATCCAGCTGCAGCTAACAGCAAAGCCGTCTAAGACAAAGAAAGAAGACAGAAATAAGTATTTATTGATAAGAAAGATGAGTAAAAAAAGCAAAGTATAACAAAGAAAAGCAGAAGCTGTTAAGGAAGGCATGTTGTGAGTATAGGCCAGACTTGCCCCGTCTTGACCTTTACTGAGTCATTGCAGCTCCTGGTACCAACATGTTTTCCCTGATCTACACCCTCATTGGCTGAAGTGCTCTTCTGAGATCACCGCCACGACCTTTGGCCCTTTTACTGTGCCAAGGACCCTTGTCTTCTTCCTTCGCATCTCTAGCTTTTCGTTTGTCATCTGTTTGGTGGCTCTACAAACGTCTCGGCATCTCTAATTACCAGCAGGCTCAACTTTCCCAACTAAACAACCAATTACCAGCGCTTTAGCCCAGCCCAGTCCCATGTTTCCTGATACAGTGGCCTATTAGGGCCCCTTATTTCTCCCCCAGCATAATTGAATCCCCTGGCTGCTCATCAGTGGGCTAATTTAAGCCAATGTGCAGTGTTGGTAATCAGAGGGGCTGCCTATTACACTATCAGACCCCAATTAAGTGCCCTCTTATTTCCAACATAACAAGCCACTATTACTACTGCTGTTATTGTATTTTCCTCCTTAGTGCCCAGTTTTGTTTGGGTAAATCTGTGGTCTGTTTGGAGAACAGGAAGAAAAAAAGGGGTAAAGTGGAAGAGTTTTTGTGATAAACTATTGGTACAGGTGGTGTTTTAAGAAACAAGGACACTAATTAGGGTGACAATCCAGAGAGCAAAGATCTGACTATTTTTCTCCTCTCTGATTGATACAACGAGGTTTCTGTCCAAAAAACCCAACAGTCCTGTGACAACTTTACTGGCATACTTTGCACAAGTAAAAAAAAAAAATTATGGACCACTTCGAGGCTGCGGAGCAAGAGTTTTATGTAAAAATAGTCCTGTCTTTTCGCAGAAATCACTTAGTTCATTACTAAGTTATGAACTGATGAGTGAAATTCAGGCATCTCATTAACATAAGCGTATGCTTTGCCTGGTCTGTTGCAAAGGTTTTTTCACCAAATGATGTGGGTTCAATGAGTGCATATCACCAAAAACCTTGTTCTAAAATGTATTGGCAGTGAAGTTTTGTTAAACTTTTAAAAATTCAAACATTGATCTCCCGCTGCCACTTGGGTCTGCCAAAATCTGATGTGGCTTAATGCAGCTTTAACTTGACAAATAGGTTTGAAATGGAAAAAGGTCCGAGATGAATGCCTTCACCAGCACCTCTTTCTGTTCTCTTACAAGTACAGAATATCTCACTTTTTCCCCCTCTTTTCTTATTTTCCCTCCCTTTCTCTCTGTCCTGTCTTGGTGACTTGTGCAGCTGAGGGGAGCCCGAGTGTGAAAGAGTCCCACAGAGGGCTGGGAAGGACTGTCTTAGCAAGGCGTGTCTGCAGCATTTTAGCGTGTGTGTGTGTGTGTGTGCGTGTGTCTGTGTGTTTGGTAGCAAGAAATAGTCAGTGTGCGTGTCTCGAAGTCTAAATGTGTGTTTAATGTTGGTGTCGACTCCCCATAGCCTAATTAAAGGGCGAGGAAAGCCACTCACGGGGAAATTAAACCTAAAAGGGTAAATTAGCACTCAAAAGGGGTGTGGCAAATTCACACATACGCACAGGCCATGAAATCTTTTCTGACACCTGTGGAAAAAAAGGGAAGAGAATAAGGAGGATGTAGAGAGAGGGAAACTTTTGTGTTTCTATAGCAGAGCTCTGTGCGATGGGTTTGTTGAGATGAGGATCTGAACGAGGCACTTTCTTTGAAATTAGAGATCAGAGTTTGAGAAGCTTCAATATGTGCTTGGGTTGGCTGATTAGCTGGAGGACCTTTACTTCATTCATTTACTTACTTGCTGGTTGTAAGTTGCTTTGGACAAAAGCAACTCCCAAATGTAATGTAATATAATTACAGAACCGCAGAGCCACTAATCTCTTAAAATATCAAACTGAATATGATATGTCTAGATATGAAACCTAAGAACATTAGGACAACCTTTAACTTTCAGAGTTAGATGTTTAACAAAAACGTATTTGGATTCTGTCTTAATTGACCCAGTCATGGAGCTTAAACCTTTATTGAGTTTGATGTCAGTTGTGAAATATGTCTTCTATTTCATTCTAACTTACAATAAACTATTTATATTATTGAATTGAACTCGTTTACTTGGATACTTTTTAAGGGTCAGTATTTTCCAACTTACCCCTGGTAATGTTTTACCATTAGTAAGTTAGTTTTGGCTTTGTTTGCTGTGGTTTTAAAGGGGTATTCCAGCGATGTAGTATTACATTTGGGCACCTACAAGATACACACTAAAAAAGGCTAGTCAAAATTGAAACAGCAAGTACGCGATGCGGAGTAGTTAAAATGCTCCCTGTTTATAAAACATGCCTGAATGTAATGTAATGTAAAACAGGCTTTCTGTTATAAATTTGTAGTCTCAAACCCAAGCTGAGACATCATCGCGTGTCATCAGGGTTATGTCACACTTTTATTTTCTACCAGGTGTTAGACATTGAAAGTTGGGCACTTTCATTAATGTGTTCCTTTATTAAGCATGGATGGGACTGTTTTGCATTTTTAACTTGAATGACCTCTTGACACCTTTTGGCAAGGAGTAATGGTTTTATAGTAGTGCAGTATGTGTGACGTATAACAGACATGCATGCACACATCTGTAAGGGACAGATGAGTGTCACATCATCGGTCACCCCGCTGCATATAAATATCCGACAATTCAACAGTGTGTGTAAACGCCCTGGGCTGCACTGGTATCTTTTTAGAACAGTCTGCCCATTTTTTAACCCCCACCACACTCCTCTCGCAGTGTATCGGCTTGCTTTCTGCCTTTCTTCTTGTGCCGTGTGTTTGGTGTTGGTGTGTGTTGGGTGATGTGTTTGTGTGTGTATTGAGAGTGAGTGATGTGACTCTGGGCCAGCAGCAGAATCTGCCATGCTATCTGTCTCTCTATCTGTTTGCCGGTCTGTCTGTTGTCTCTTCTGCGTTGTCTTCTACTCCTGTTTGACTGCTATCAGACAAGTGTGTTGTTTGAGAGAGTGTGTGCATGTCATCTGTCAGAGTCTTTCTACGGAATCAGACATCTAACAGAGAATCTCAGTTTGGCACACACACACACACACACACATACACACACACACACACACACACATACTGTATAAAGATGCATACACACACACATGCACAGTTTCATACAGAACTTCATCTCCAATCTTATAGTTCTTTGCCCCAAGGACTAAGTGTGTATGTTTGCACGTATAAAAGATTTCATGTGCATTGATGTGTTTCTGGGTATACACACACACACACACACACACACACACACACACTTGCATGTCTTTCTGTTTGTGGGTGTAAGAAAATAGATCTTGGTTCTGTCATGGCTGGGCCTGCAGGCATAAGAGGCCTTAACGGATGTCTCTCTCAATGAAACACACATACACACACTTTCTCTCACATGCGCGCTCGCAAACACGAACAGGTCTCAGACCCCTCTCCCTCCTGGACTTGCAGTGAGGAATACAGATTCAGGCTCCTCTCTAGATAGTGATCAGCCTCACCATGGCTTCAGAAATGCTATCTTTACCGGGCGGCTGAATTGATAATACTCCCCCTTACGCATTTTATTACAAAGGCCCAGTTTGTAAAAAGGTAATCATTTACTGTTGCTACTATCTCCCCTGAGCCATACATCTTCTGTCTTCACAGGACAAAGTTCTCCCGCTGCTACCAACGCAGTTTTTTCCTTGTTTTTTTTTACTTTGTCGTGGGCTTGTAGATGGCTCCTTTTACATTTATCACCTCAGAGTTTTACACATACAACACTCCACCTGGAAGAATTTGATTAATTCGTTAAATGTATGTATTCAGTGTTTTTGTATGCATGGCAGGCAGCTCAGTGTTTATATAGGCCTATTTTAATGTTTGTGTATGTGTGTGCATGTGTAGGGAACAAAAAGGCTGAAAATGACAGTGAATGAAGGACTAATCCCTTTGGGCACATAGTGGAATCCAATACCAAGTACCAAAATCTCATCATTTCAATTATCATATTTATCATATTTATTCATTTTCTCCCATCCACGTTTAATGCTGTTTCTCTCCCTTCTCCTCCCTCTCCCTCTCTCATCACTCCTGCTTCTGTACATTAATCTATTTTTTCCCTCCATTGCTCTCTCCACTGGCGACATGTGAGCCTGTCAGTCATGTTGATTGACAGCACTCAAGTGGCCTACGGAAAAGCAGCTCATTTTTCCTTTTTCTTTTTTTTTTTTGGCCAGACGTTGTGCTGGTGATTCCGGGGCATTATCAGGAAACCCAATTTATTGCCGTTTCTCTGGGCGAAAGGGGTTGCCACTCACGCTGACTGACAGCTCTCAGAATTGCAGGCTGCAGTGTAGGGATTTCCTTTAAGTTGTTATGTTTTCCTTTTTTTCCTCGTACTGTCTGAGATTATTCTACTGCACATGGACGTACGGACACACTTTACACACACACACACACACACACACACACACAAAGACGTTTTGTTTTCCGCCGGCCTTGGAGGTGATTTTGACTGACGGACGGCGAAACGCGGTCTTGCTCGCCACACAGCAGGTCAAGTTGAACCTTGTGAACATCATTGTTTGGGTAATTGTTTTATTTTGTGGGGAGGAACTGAGGATCAAAAAAATAAACTGTTAACAGAAAAACTCACTTGATTCATGCAGAGATTGTTTTTCTCTTTTCATGTGCGACTGCACAGGATTTGTTTGCCTCACTAAGAACATTGCATGTGGGAATCAGGGCTCATATATGAATTTATGTTCTCAACTGTGTGTTTTTACATTTCCCACCATGTCTCTGTGTGTATAAGCGAGTCATTTGTATGTGTGTGAGCACACAAAAATGTTTGCCTTAGGTTGATGTGCATTTGAAAACACATCTATGTATGTCAGCGTGTGCATGTCTCTGTCTGTGTGATGCCTGTGTGTGTGTGTGTGTGTGTGTGTGTGTGTGTGTGTGTGTGTGTGTGTGCGTGCGCGCGCGTTTGTGTGTCGAGTATGACCTCCGAATCCTGAGGCTTATCGTGGCGGTGTTCCACATTATTGATAGCGAGCGGAGATATCGACAGGCCAAGCGCCGGCAGCTTGCAGCAGCTCCGGCAAGCGGGATGGGACTTTGATATGACATATTGTGCGTCTCAGCACAAGCCATAAATAATTCTGACACGTTTTTGTATGCATGGGAAAGTCCTTGATTCAGCCTCCCATAAAAATAAACTTCTATTATGGAAGGTATTTGTCAAGTGGGTGCGTGATGGATGGCCCGGCGTTTACCCCGTGGCAGGACGATGGGTTATGGATGCCCGCCGCCCCTTGCCGGGGGAGGAGTCGCACCCAGCAACGCTGACACCAGAGTAATTACTGCCCTCCTCACCACGAAGGGAGGGAAGTGGAGGAGCAATGAGGGCAAAAAGATTGGGGGGTGGGGGGGGGGGGGGGGGGGCGGGGGGCGCCGGGCCCGGCGCCCGGCGGGGCGGGGGGGGGGGGGGGGGGCGG
>JAVQJD010026121.1:0-23937 GCA_036023655.1 Nannoperca australis | reverse complement strand
GTGTGATAATACACCATAAAGATGTTAACTCATATATCCAATAAGTTATATTATTTATATTTTTTGTTAAAAAAATTATTCATTTATTTATTTCTTAATGCCAACTTATTTGCTGCTTTAATTCAATTCAATTGGATTTATGTAGCACCATATCATAAAAGAGTTATCTCTGGGCACAATTATTTTATGACGACTATCATTCAAAGGTCATAGTTCACCTAAAAGTTATAAATATGATTTATCACGACGGAAAAATAATGATCACAATGGCATTAATGACTGAATATTAAGAGGACACTTGCAATGCAATATTAGCCCAGATTCCTAAACAAGAATAATGTTCATCAATCGATTGATTGTTTACGTCATTAAACATCATTTGGGGGATTTAGAAACAGGGGTGTCTGTTTACTTTGTGTGTTTCTGTACTGCTTCTGTCCAACTAGCGAACAGGATGCCTTCGTTGAAGCGAAGAAATGCTACCTCTGTAACCGTTACATGTTTGACAGATTTAATCCAGCGTCACGCACGACTGCTTCGAGGGCCATTCATCTCAGTGGGCGGCGGGGGCCGTTTCTCGCCCCTTTTAATTCCACTTTGATCCATTTTCCACTTCGTTTTCATTCGCCGCAGAGAGATCACGGAGTGTGTCACCTGATTGGGTGCTAAATGTGGTGCTCTCATTGGCCAGCACTGAGGTAACTGAACATTGTTATTTTAAAGCATCATCCCTTCATATAAACACCAGTACTGTATCTCTATACGGTCTTGAGACAGTTCTGCAGACTGCAACAGCCACTAAATACAGATTCAATCATTATTTAAACCTCCTTTATGGTTTTTTCTGACGTGACGCCCAAAGTTATGTACATTTTTATAAACTTTTGGCCGTTTTGAAACTTCACAAAGAAATTTTTCCAAGTAAATGCATTATAAAGGAAAGCATGGTTTTTAAATGTCCATTACATCTAGTCAGAAACTTGTGTTTCCAGAACAGCAACACTGGAAGCCCCATTGGCAGTTCTTACCTTTCAAAGTAAAAGTCCCATTTTATGACTTCAGACTGAGTGACCTGTTCAGGTTTCTTCTTTTCTTTTCCAGGATGCAGTCATTGTTTGTGCTCTTAGAAAGCGCTCGCTCAGCGTCGGGGGATGCCAGAACAGACCTGCGTGCGATAAAAGTTCCAGTTCAAACACCGGCTGAGCTCAGCAGCTCTGTTACTGATTTGCAAGCGTCTCCTGTTTACTCATCTACTAACTGTCCATATCACGCTGCTGATTTTTATTCTTCCGTTCTGGCAGATCAACAAGCGTCATATAATAGATCTGTGGCAGGTAATTACACTCTGCAGTCTTAAAGCTTCTCATCACGTGTGACTGCAAGTTGTGTTCATGTTTTTCCCTCTTTGTAGGCCTATTAGCTTATTCTCTTCATCTTTATATGTTTTCACTTTACTTACACTTTTTACACTTTAAAATTGTGACGCAAAATATGATATATTGTGTTTTTTTAAAGGATTTTACGCAGCAATAATGCAGTTACTCCAATACATGATGTGAGCAGGTGGTAAAGGAGAAGAAACAGAGAAGAAAAGAAAAACAAATGCATAAAAAAGGGAGAAATATTGATATATGATGCATATTATCTTGTGGCTTTGACTCATAATTATAAATTACCATCTCATAATCCTCATAATCTTAAAAAGAAGGACTCTAAAACTCATAAAAACTAAGTAATAGTTTATATTAGTTCTAAATAATAGCAAATAATAACTAATACTAGTTCAAAATACAATAAATGCTAAATTCAATCATAGACCCAAACATGCATGCACATTTCAACCATATACATCCAATATCAGTCCTATGTAATAAAGCTGTAGCACCACTAGGTGGCTCTTATGGCAACATCCTGATAGTTTCTGCAACAGGAAACATTATTTTCACACACACACACACACACACACACACCCTGGAAGATGCAGTTGCCTGCCACCTCCACCTGCTGGCCCTCGAAGTTTGGCTTTTCAAATCCATACAGCAAAAAGGTCGGTAATAAACTTAACTTAAGGTCCACTTACTAGCTTCTTCCAGAGCTTTCAGCTACATCTCATGGTCTTCATCAGAAGATGAGTTCCCCCTCCACTCCAGCTGCAGCGGCTGACGTACGTGTGCAGGTCTCTGGAGTCACTGTTCATCATAGAAGAGGATCTGGAAAAGGAATATTACGTCTGTTATTAAGGCTGTGAAGTGGCTTTTTTATACGCATGTTTTTTATATACATGCGCACAGTTTGCACTCACTTATCTTTAAAGACACTACATAAGGTGTGTTGTACTACATTAAACACGTGGCACTAAATATGTGTTTCCTCTGTGTACCTTCTCCAAAGTTAATATCAGCAGGTTTGGTGTGTTCTATAAAACATTAAAGCTGCCGCCTCCAATATTCTCTTTATTCAGAATAAGAACAATAACACGAAAGCACATGGTTCGCTTTGTGCGAGGTGGATTATTCAATCAGCGGTTCAAATGCAAAGTGAAAAGCATACCAAAGCCTCTGAATGCAGCAAAGCGTGCTGACAAAAACAAGGCCACTGCAGGACATCTGGTCCGATACAAAGCGCTTTGAGCTGAGTCAGAGGCCCGGCAGGAACATGCATTACTGGTTCATATTAAACAACGGGCTTTCTTCGCCAAAAACCGATGTCTGTCCACTCAGAAGTATTATCCACACATATACTGCAGATGTTCGTGGTCCTCAGAAGATGAATCCTAATGTTTCTGGTGACCCTACTGACCTCTCCTCTAGTGCCATGGTCGGGATAATACTTCCACTACACAAGAAATGCATTTCAAATGGAATTGCACATTCGTTCTCCTCAGAGGATGAACCCTTTCTAGTTTGATCATTCGATAAGAAGTCAGTCAAATATTTTGTAAATGATGTTCAGGCCCCAAAACGAATGTGTTAATACGTTCTTTACGATTGCAATAATCAGCTTCCACCTTTACCAGGACAATGCTCTCGGGTGCAGGGAAATGGTGCGCCTCCATAAGTTTAGAGGAGTCAGAAGACATATTTTATTTACTGATTATGCTCTCCTCTCTGGTTGAGGTTATATCAATTATTTAAATGAGGTGCAGTGAACAAAGTGTTTGTTCGGAATGAAAACCTTAAAGTTGTTCAGAGATGACTGTTTTATTATTGCATTATCTCAAGTTATCAGACACTTATCCTCACAATCGACTTATCTTTATTTGGCCGAAATCACGGGATTCGACCTTTTAAGTTCTGATTATGAGTCAACAATGGTTTAAACCAGTGGTCTAACATGAGACATGATTACAGAAAATCCATAAGAACAGTCAGAGTTTGCTTCTCATTTATTGATGATGTTGTGCCAATGAAGAATCACTCTCTGGTCAAGGCTAAAGCCGAGGTAGAGTTAAAACTCTGTGATCCTGCGGAAAGATCCGACACCAGGCGAGGCCGCTCCCCAGTCGCTGTGCTGCCGGTACTCGCCTTGCTCTAGGAGGTACTGGTGCCCCCTGTAGTTGGGGAGGTCATAGAACACCCAGGCGCCTTCGGTCACCACACAGGAGTAAGCCTCGCGCAGCTTGTAGGTATCGTACACCGAAGGGCAGTCGTCGGAGCACTCCACCATCTGCCCTTCGAAGTCTGGCTTCTCGTACAGCCTCAGCTTCCACCCACTGCCGTAAGCCTAAAACCACAAGACAGGAAGTGTTCAAGAAACCTATCATTTTCAATACTACATACCCGAGTTTTGGTACAAATACCAAAACAGAGCTTTACTACTAATGTTAAATGTTTTTTGTTGGGAAACAAAGTCACTGAGCCCAAAGGTGTCACTTGACATTTGACTGTAGCTAATTGTTTAGCTTAACATTTTCTTCCACATATACGTTTGCTGTTGCCTAATTTCCCTAAGAATCTTTAAATGTGTTTAAAGTTATAAAAAGGCTCTTTTAAGCTGTACACGTTTGACGAGTTGTGGCTAATGAGTTAGCACACTATAGTCAGTTTTCACCAGCAGCAGACACAGAGCAACATTAGCATTTATTAGTGTTTGTGGTATTTTTGTGAATGTACGCCCACTATTTACTATTTGGGCGTCATTTCTGGTTCTTTACCTGGTGAATCCTTCGCTACGGTTAGCAGCTGTTTGCTACTAAGAGCAAATCGTGTGAAAGCAGTCGCCGGGTCTTGTGTGCGGTGTTGGGCTGGATCGATTGATGAGAGCGGCGAGACTCAACCAAAACACTAAAGTTACACGTTGAGCTGAAAGTTTCCAAAAATGCTCCGTAGAGCTGAGGGGGAACTGCAGAGTTGGGTGATAATTTGCTACACGTCTGATATGAGTCACACGGCCCGTGGTTAATATAAAAGTACTGATTAGTGCAGCACTGACATCTAGCCATGCTTTGCAGCTCGTCAAATATGCTCGCCATTGTCTGCTTGCTTAGTCTACGGGCTTAAAAGTGTTCACAGAGCTCGGCCCGGTGCCTTTGTACGTCCCTGTGCTGGTGTTCACTGCCTCAAACACTTCTCTATCCAGAAATATGTTTAACCTAAAATCCTCTGTTGTATTTGGCACCAATGCTTGAAGAAGCCCGAACGAGGACTCTTACATTCTTTATGGCGCGGCAGGATTTGACGTTGTCGTTGAAGGCCATCCATTGCTGGTTGTCGGCGTACTCCCCGGGGCTGAGGATGTACTGGAAACCCTTGTAGTTGGGTCTCTCGTAGATCACCCACACGCCGCTTTCCACCCTGATGGAGCAGCAGCGGCTGAAGTATGTGTGCAGGTCGGCGCAGTCGCTGCTACAGTTGTAGCAGCGGCCCTGGAATTTCTTCTCCTCAAAAAATGTGATCTGTGACAAAAAGTAAGAGGGAAAAACTTCAGTTATACAAGGTGAGTTCTTTTCTGATCCCGAATATCACTATATCATAAGGAACAAGTGTCAAGCATACTTGTTGTAGTAGGTTTCATCTTACCTTCCCCATTTTGGATGCACTGTAAACCTCATTCTTTGCTGCAGCCCCATCAAAGTATTTATCGATAAACAAAATGTGCAGAGTGTGGCAGATCTTTCATACCCAAATGAGGTAGATTTACATATCAGCAAAATGGCTCGGTGCTGTTTGATTTGCCTTTGTTCCAGTCTGACGATGACTCTGTATCAAACACATGCTGGAACAGTGAAAGCAGAGAGGGTCAGTGTCAGTGTGATGGAAAGAAATGATTTGGCAACGTTAAATTAGCTCCTGCGTTTTCATGACAGCCGCAAAAGATCTGAACGATCATCTAACCGGAATAAAATTGAACCTGCTCTTTTTATTTTTCATTTGCTTCTTAATCCTAAATGTTTGGGCTTCAAACGCTGCCTGAGCTGCAGGCAGTTCTGCTTTAGATACACATTAATACAGATGTAAACCTGTGATTCAATGTGTGTAAGTACTCAGATCTAATGTATCTGTGTAATGCAGAAGTAAAAGTAGCAATACTTTGATAGACTTGAATAAAAATCCCAAAGTATTTGCATCAAAATCCACTTAAAGAACTATATATTATGAGATTGTTGTACCACTTTCATTTGAACTACACATCTTGCTAGTTTAATCTCTAATATTATATAAATATGTGTTTGTTGATTATATTTTGCAATCATTATCTTAATTTGCAAAGTTACTAGTAACTAAGGTTTTAAAAGTAGGAGCATAGCATGGAAATATTCAAGTAAAGTACAAGTAATTCAAAATTGTACTTAAGAACTGTTGTTGAATAAATGTATAACTGTTAAAAGTCATTTCGTGAAATGTTAAATAATACATATAATATCGCTAAGTTTTCTTTCTGAACTTATTGTAGAGTTTTATACATGTTGGACATTAGACCTTATAGCCAAATGTAGTGAAAGCAGTTCCCCTGTGGATTTGCCAAAAGCGTATTTATTAGTTTCAGGAATTGAATGACACAAAAGACACATTGAACAAACCCCCACAAGATCGTGTTTGATGGTCACACTGGATTTAACTTATGCAGCTTATATCCTCTTTGTTTTGCACCAAATGTGCTTTGGAGTTTATGTGTTTTGAAGAGGTTAAAGGAAGAAAAGCAGGTAACGTTTTGGCGTCATCAGGTGCTACCTACAGTACAATCCTCTAATTTATAACTCACATACATGGAAGTGTTTGTTCAGTACAATTAAAGCATGCACTGAACACCATGTACGTTTTTAAGTTCATAGTTTGTTTTTATTGTGACGGCTTTGACACGTTTCTGTCTACTAGAAATGCTTCAGTCGTCTGAGCTCCACAGCTTCAGGTATCGAGTGAAAGACGACAAAGGCGTTTCGGAAGGACCGTGTTTGGACTAAATAAACGTGATTTAAAGATATTTAATTCATATTTTCAAAAGTAACGAACCGAACCCCATGAACGCTAACGCCATTTTATCTTATCTCCCTACTTCCTTGGTTTTCAGGCGTGTTTGGTGTTTAGCCCATTACAGATTTGTCCTGTCCTTTTTCTTTGCACCTTCCAGGCCGGTGGTTTCAGTTCAGCTCTGCATGGTGTGTTCAAGTGCTTGTGAGAAACTCATTTGAGTCCTGAGAGTCAAATGCTGAACCTTTAAAATGGAAGAAATGACTGAATGATTCCTGTTTGCTTCTTCTCTTGTGGACTAAATGATTTTCATACCTCCTTCTGAAAATACTGAATGTCATAGTTTCCATAGAAATCATTTTCAGAACGTGGCGACAACTGTAACTTTGACATTCACCGACTAAATGAAGTTTAAAGACAGAGCTGCAGAGGGCCAAACAGTAGGAGCCATCATTCACTTTTGAAAACGTGTTATTTTGTACTAGAATGACAGGCAGAATTCAGAAACACTGGATTTCAGCTTGCTTTATTTTTCCACCCACTACATTGAGAGTTTGAGCTAACAGTCCATGATGCGCCTGATGGAGCTGAACCTCGTCAGGTTGCTCATCCCCATCTCTCGGAGGTTCCTGTACTCCCCTGGCCTGAGGTACATCATCCGGCCTCTGTAGTTGGGCTGCTCGAACATCAGCCAGTGGCCGTCCATCACGTTGCAGGACTGGCAGTCGGACATGCGGAAACGATCCATCATGTTGTCGCAGTCGTCCATCAGCTCGTGCATCTGGCCTCCGAAGTTCTCCCTCTCGTAGATCCTCATTCGGAAGGGTCCCCTGTGCTGTGGACGAAGAAACCCCAGGGACATCTTCAACCCAACCTTCAGATCTACTGTATTCCTGCTGTATTTGTACTCGAGTATGGAAGTCGAGAACAGCTTGGCTATCTAGAGATCGCAAGTTAATCATCTACTTATCTCAAGAACGTTCTATCACGAGAAAACAACTGTAATGACTGCATGTTAAGTAACTCGTCACCGCGCAATAACGGTTACTAAAAAATGACACATGATCCATACTGGTGACCTTAAAAGCCGATACAATATAAATATATTGATATATCGTTAAAACTGGACCATGTTTAAACACAGAGATGTTCCCATCCAGTTTTCAGGAGCTTTCAGCCGTATCCCGCGGTCTTTCTCAGCGAATGTAACCTGATCTCACGTAATCGAAGACTGCTTACGGGGTTGCACCTGAGCAGGACTCTCGTTGGAGTCCGACATGAAGGAGGGTGTCTTTTTAGCTCGGCCAATTTACAGAATCCCTCTGTGGCAGATTTAAAGTTGCAATGCTAAAGATTTACTAAAAGGTTTGTGTTTTTTGTTGGCGTCACCGATGCACCAGCCCAGACAATAATCACCGGGCCCTAATACAACTTGTCCACCTACCATGGGGATCATGCGGCTGGACCGGATGCAGTCGCTCATGCTCATCCCCATTAGGCGCTGGTTGTCGGGATACTCGCCCCTCCTCACCAGCATCTGGTGGCCCATGAAGTTGGGCTTCTCGTAGACCATGAAGATGCCGCTCTCCACCCTGCAGGAGTTGCACCTGCTCAGGTAGGAGGTGAGCTCGGGGCAGTCACCGCTGGTCTCGTAGGAGCGACCCTGGAAGTTCCGGTCCTCATAGAAAATGATCTGCAAAGAACGTGAGCTCAAAATCTTTTTTGCTTTCGGCTCTTTTCACTTTTGATTACCATTTTGTCTGTTTTTTATTTGAACTTTAAATGTTTTAAATGGTATTGTGCCACAACGTGTCACTTACCTTCCCCATGGTCATGGTATTTGTGAGCTAATTTCAGATGTACGGCTTCAACATCGACCCTTTTTATACATTACACTGCCGTAGTATTTCCACATGGCTTGTGCTGAAACCTTTGAGTCATCACTCTATATTGTAGCACAGTGCTGCACTAAAGAGCAGCAGACGTTACTGTATTACCGTATGTCAGAATCTACAATAGTAATTGTGAACTGAATATTGGGTTTCACGCTTGCTTCCAGCATCTTCAACTATTTAATCCATAGCTCTTCTTTAAAAATCTTTGTGGTGTGAATATCAGGTATGAAGATAAGACTGAACCTTATGGCAACGCTGAAGGCAAGATACACTGCAGAGTCCACAAATCAACCTTGCCCTTATGACATTTAAAAGGTAAAAATTGAATTAATAATGTAATTTGAGGAACATTTTGCTCCTTTTATGACCTGACATGACCTCCCAAAAGTACATTCAACATACAATAATAACTATTGAGGTCCGCTGTAAAAAAAAAAATGAATGCAGGCCCACGTGAACCTCATGATGAGTCATGAGGTTTCACACAAAGGCAAGCAAGGTGGTCTGCAGCTGATTCTATATAAAAGTGGCACCTTGTTGGCATCATTTGCAAAAACTCAAAACGTCACCATGGGCAGGGTACTATTTATCATATGTCTGTAGAGACAAATCTGGTGCTGTCAAAGTACTTCTTGATTGATTATTAAATTGTTTACAGATACAGTATGGTGCAACTGTTGTGCAAGGGTTCTCGATAGGATTACATATGTTTTGTTCCACAGTACCAGAACGTCTTTTCCATCCAAATAATAAATCTTCCAAGAGTCCTGTTCTTGAGTAATTTCATCTAACAACTGTACGTTTCCTCTGTGTCTTTTTGCTGCAGATAACTTTCTACGAGGAGAGGAACTTCCAGGGTCGGTCCTACGAGTGCAACAGCGACTGCTCCGACATCCAAATGCACGTCAACCGCTGCCACTCCTGCAGGGTGGACAACGGGTGCTTCATGGTGTACGACCGCCCCAACTTCATGGGCAACCAGGTCTTCTTGAGGAGAGGGGAGTACTCCAATTTTCAGCGCATGGGGAGCATGATGGGCGTGGGGATGATCGATAACATTCGCTCTTGTCGCATGATCCCCATGGTAAGAAGTGTTGGTAGTTGCTCCTACTTTAAGGCTTTATTCACTGTAACTGATATCACGGTCTGGCTTACTGGTTTGAAAGAACAGTCAGAAAGGTAATCTAGAAAACCGTTGGACGGATATCATGTCTTGTCTTCCTCCAACAGCACAGAGGACAGTTCAGGATGAGGATCTACGAGAGGGAGAACTTCGGAGGCCAGATGCACGAGCTGATGGACGACTGCGATTCTCTCCAGGATCGTTACTCCATGTCCGACTGCCAATCCTGCAACGTGATGGACGGCCACTGGCTGATGTTCGAGCAGCCCAACTACAGAGGCCGGATGATGTACGTGAGGCCAGGAGAGTACAGGAACCTCCGAGAGATGGGGACGAGCAACATGGAGAAAATCAGCTCCATCAGGCGCATTATGGATATGTGCTGATTGTTGGTCATTAAAAGGGACTGTGGGTCAAAAATAAAAATCGTATTTTAAAGTATCTCTTTTGCAGTTTTCTTCATGTGGAGTACAACTACATGCAAGTGGTGCAAGGGCACAATTTGTCTCCCTAGAGGTCAGAGAAAGGGACATTTTGATTCCTAAATAAAGTCACATTTATCTTATCTTTGACATCAGCCGAGTCATACTTCCAAACTATCAAGTCTTTTAAATTATGTTAATATTACTATGTAGCACATATATATATAATTAATGCCTCAAGTTCCTGGACAGTCAACTCATCACTTTATAAATGACAAGAAAATGTTCTCACCATTATTGCAACTGCTGCTTATTCAGTATATACTAAGCTACTATATATTTCACCATTACCCAAACTAAAAAGATACCAATAATACGACACAGTCTTTAAGGTCCGGGTGGCACTGAGTGAATATCATAATTAGGCGTGTTGGGGTTTTGCTTCAATCTTTAGTTCTGAGACCTCCAGTGAGGATGGACATCACTTCCAGGAACAACTTAGTTACTATAAGTGGAGCTAAAATGGCAAAGTCCTGAGGGTGGCACTAAGGTTGTGGTTAAATTGACCCGAGGGTGGTGCTAGAGGGAGTGTCCAAAATATCAAGCTTTTATCCTCTGAGGAGCATGAATTTGCTTATAAATAGAATAGTGATCTGCCTATTAGACTTTCTTTTGAAAAATACTAAACAGGTTTAAGCAGACATATCAAAACATTAGCCACCATAAGTTACTGGTCATACCAGAACAAGTTAAGCTGAAGCAGCAAACATCCTGAGTGTATTAAACTAAGCGGATTCAGCTTTTCATTTGTAACAGGAGGGTTGTGGTATTTAATATTTCTAATGTTACATATTTAAACTTTAAATCAAAGCATTTCATTTAATCTTGCATCAGTTATTCACCGTTCTACAAACATGAAATGTCCTATAATGAAAATGATGGCACAAAAATACAAAAGTAATGCAATAACTAGAGTTTGCTTTGTCACTGTGAAATCTGCACCAGTACTGTTTAATGTGAGTGGCTGCAGTGTTCACGGCTTTGATGTATAATACAGTAGGGGACTTCCATGCCGATGAGCTGACTCAGTTGTTTTGTACAATCGAGGGGCAGATTCTTTGGATGTCACTTGATGCATAAAAGGCAGCTCGCCAGAGAGAAGAACAACAGAAATCAAATAGCGTGACCATGAGCGGAAAGGTAATGAAGAGTACAGATCACTGCACCAACTGATGCATAAACTGCCTCAAGCTCAATCATAATTTTATACTGTATATGTGCCAAAATGCTTCTGTCATGCAACATAGTGCGATTTGTGTTAAACAAGATATCTTATCGTGCTGGACCCCAAAAACTCAATCAAATCAAAAACTATGCATCTTTCTCTCTAGATCGTCTTCTTCGAGGGGAGAAACTTCCAGGGCCGCTCGTATGAGTGCACCAGCGACTGCTCTAAAATCGCCTCTCACCTGAGCCGATGCAGCTCCTGCAGGGTGGAGAGCGGGATGTTCATGGTCTATGAACAGCCTAACTACATGGGCCAGCAGTACCTCCTGACCAGGGGAGAGTACCCCGAGTATCAGAACACCATCGGCTTCAACGACTGCATTCAGTCCTGCCACGTTGTCCCTGTGGTAAATATGTGCACGATTCTACCAACCAAGGACAGACAAAGGCAGTCAGTAATGTAAAGAGACAGTCTAATGAGACTCACACACAATCGGATGAGAATGAATCAATTTCACCTCCACTAGTGAAGTTTTGGATGAACTGCTAGTTTAGCAAAAAACAACAAAAGTGGGGATAAAAATCCACCATTCAACAACCAAATCTTAACTCAAGATTTTTTTCACTTGATATCTCCATGACAACTGTGCAATCTCCATCTTCTAGTTAAGGAAAAAGGGATGTGGTTGAAAGCTCTGGAAAAAAAGCTAGCAAGAGAACATTTGGGAAACAAGAGTTTTCTTTTTTTGGTGATGTTGTTTCCAAGATGGTCAAGGATGAACTTTCTTGCTCCACCCCAAACCGGTCTTATAATATGCATTTAGTTAGCTGGTTAGTTAGCTGGCTAGCACCGATATTATAGCTTTTTTAACACTGGAGCAAACGCAAACAAGCACCTTCCTCAATAGAGCTCGCTGACAGCTGCTTCCTATTTCCTAGGCTATCATTGGCTTTTTTTGGTACTCAGCATCTAGGTGCAACTTTAAACAACACTCGTGTAAGATTCATGCATATATGTCATTTGACCTTCAACAGCACAAGGGACCCTTCAAGATGAGGATCTACGAGAGAGCAAACTTTGAAGGGCAGATGCACGAAGTGACCAACGACTGCGACTCCATCCAGGATCATTATCACATGTCTGACATGCAGTCCTGCAACGTGATGGAGGGCCACTGGCTGATGTTCGAGCAGCCGAACTTCGAGGGCAAGATGTTTTATCTGAGGCCAGGGAAGTACAGGAACCTCAGAGAGATGAGCAGCGACGACATGAAGTTCAATTCAATCAGACGCATCACAGACACCGTCTGACTTTCATTTAGCTAATACGTTTTGCAGATGCTTTTGTTTTAGTATTAACAAGTTGTCAAAGTGAGAGGCAAAGAGGAGCCTTGTTTTTATCCTGAAACTGTGATTTGTGCATTGTTTGCATGTAGTTCCAGGTGTACTGTGCACTCCAGCCATGAATGATGAATTTACCTCTTTTACTGTGTGATGCGCACAATAAAACGATTTGCCGAATATCTGTGTAAATTATTACCAATCAGTGGTTTCTAGTCTGAGAAACAGATTAACATACATATGAAATGCTAAAAAAATAAGGTTATTTTCCTGAATCTTGCAAAAATAAAAGTACAAACTTGGGGTGAAAGCTAATTTATGGCATCGCAAATGTGACTGTACTGCAACACAAAGGACTCAAATCCATGCATAATCCTTTTTATGTGTATGTGCAGTCTATTTCAATGAATGATGTGATAAAAAAAATGCCTAAATGCCTGCATTGGCCAATATTTCCTATTTTTCTGTTAAAGAAATAAAAAATGCTGCATTCAGGTGGTCAAATTTACATGCACATGATAATGTGAACGTTGCAGTTTCTCTCTCTCTTTAGTGTTTCTACTGCACTATATTACATTTACCACAATTGTGTTACAATTAAATCCTGGTAGACATCAAATATTGAGAGTTAAATAAGAATGTTAACAGTGATTTAAGTGCATTGAACTACACAAAGTAATTAATATAGATTAAACTGTTAGTATTGAAGGGGAACTTATGGCTTTATTAGAGTTGACAGGCACCAGGGCACCTCGAATATATTTATAAGACCATTTGTTGTAAGAATTATATATTTGTTTACCCTTTTGTGCATCATAAGTATCTAATATACAATATAGAATATGTATAGACAGATTAACTAGGTATAAAAAAAGAATAATCACAATAAACTTTAGGCAGCTGTACTTTAAGTTAAGTGTGATGTTCAAGTGCACACTGTGCAGCAGTGTATGGCTCTATATGTGCATGCATGTAAATGTGGATTTAACTATTATTTCCAGATGCTACACTGACTAGTATGTGGATGTTTTAACTGTTTGTGTAAACCTTTAATGTAATTTATGGTACATATTATAGTGTATGTGTGTTGAACAACTGTTTACACTTGGTTCTGTCTCTGCTCTACTGTATAAAATCCGTCACGTGCAGACTGCATTGAAAAGACTTTCTAGAGCTCGATCCATAGAGAATATCACAATATAGCGGGATTGAAGGCGAACAAAAGCAAAAGCGAAAGAACCCGAGAGTGTGTAAAACAAGATATTTTGCTGACATGATGGACATAAAGGTCTGTGAGTTGTAAATCATATAAAAGTGGCTGCTGTGTGCCGAGGAGAGGCACTGGTTGTGTTCGCTTCACAGGATTTCAGAAAGGAACACGTTGAATAAGCACCGGCGTTTATTATGTTAAATTCAAAATGTTGACATGTTGAAAATGTTGAAAAGATTGAATGTAAAGGACATCATTTGTGGGCAACATCTTTGTTGTGTTGCTATCACGACAATTGTGGCCATACAGTAATGTACAGCCCCACAGTCACCTACATTAACAGGGTTTTAACATGTATAATATTGTGTTGTTTTGGTACAAAGAGAAACATGTAACTTGGAGATGGAAAAATAAACTTTCTACAAACAAATATGAGCTTTCACGTGAGTTTTTCATGATCTCATATTATATTCAATTCTAGATTTATTGATGTATTTTTGGTTTGTTCCCCCATCAACCAGAACAAATTCTAAGGCAGGCCTCCGCTCAGAGGAAAATAACTGATTTGCTTTGTTGACTGCACAAAAAACAAACAAAAAAAGAAACGGTGAGAAAGAGCTGACGAGCCCGTTCATTGTGCTGATCACAATGTCCCAGGTCATCCGTGGGTTATAAAGGCAGCGTGGATCGGCTGCAGCTACAGTGTTACAAAGGTTGGCCGACACAATGGGTAAGGTAAGGCTGCTTGTTTTGCTATGTTTCTTTTGTGCTTCTGCATACCTGCGCGGATTATTCAAGTGAAACCGGTGAACTGGACGCATTTTTTTTAAATCTGGTATAGTATGCACACATTTCTCTTAATTTGAGCCGACATTATCCAGATTGCTCCAAATTCCTCAAACGATCTCTGCAGATAATTTTCTACGAGGAAAGGAACTTCCAGGGCGGCTCCCATGAGTGCAGCGGCGAATGCTCCGACCTGCATTCCCACTTCAGCCGCTGCAACTCCATAAGAGTGGACAGCGGGGACTGGATGGTCTATGAGAGACCCAACTACATGGGCTACCAGTACTTCCTGAGGAAGGGAGACTATCCAGACTACCAGCGCTGGATGGGATTCAATGACTGCGTGCGATCCTGCCGTATGATCCCTGCGGTAAGCCTCAGTCGGGCGGTTTGAGCGTGCATCGCTTTACAATAGGTGTTTCTTTTGATAATCCTTCACTGCTCTAGAGGCTAACGAATCACCCCGTCTTTTCTGCAGCACCAAGGCTCTCACAGAATGATGATCTACGAGCGCCCAGAGTTCAGAGGCCAGATGATGGAGCTGACCGACGACTGCCCCTCCCTGTACGAGCGCTTCCACTATAACGACATCTACTCCTGCAACGTGAGGGACAGTTACTGGATCTTCTACGAGCACCCCCACTACAGGGGACGCCAGTATCTGATGCGGCCCGGTGAATACAAGAGGTTTAATGAGTGGGGAAGCATGAGTCCCAGGGTGGGATCCATCAGACGTATCACCATGTGAGAAGAGCTGATGTCCCAACACTGTTTATGTGAAGAACTGTCCATAAAGTACTGTCAATAAATGGATCCAATAACCACCGTTCTGTCAACTGCTTCTTTTGATATCGCGAGGCTTTCTAAGCTGAGGGGGTTCGGTGGGTAGAAGGGTTCGCTTCAGCGGCAAATTGGGTCTCACTGCTTCAGACCAATGGTGCAACACAAACCTTTCCAGACAATTATAAAGCGTGCTATTATGTTGTTTGTGGATCAAATGTCGTGAAGAACACAAGCTAATAAAACAAATACATGGTGTAAGAGTACCATCTTCATGTCTTTCCGATACAGAAACACGCATGCACACAGTTTGAAGCCCAGTAAGTTTATTGAGAACAGAGAGAGGAAGAAGGTTTGAGAGACTTCTAGTTGAAGTCAGTGATTCGTCTGAGAGAGCCGATCCTTGGACTGGCGCCGCCCCAGTCGCTGTATCTGCGGTATTCCCCGGGCCTCAGGTAGTAGGTTCTTCCCCTGTAGTTGGGCTGGTCGTACAGCAGCCAGTGGCCGTCAACCACATTGCACGAGTTAATGTCAGACATACGGAAGCGGTCCTGGACGTTGGGGCAGTCGTCGCTCAGCTCCTGCATTTGGCCGCCCATGTCTGGACGCTCATACAGTTTTATTTTGTAAGAACCACGGTGCTGCAGGGAGAACGTTCATGAGTCAGACGGTGTTTTTGTTTTGTGGTACAGTTTTTGGTGATTGTGAACATTAAAAAAAGTCCTAATTTAACTTCCTACCAAAGCTCAGAATATACATTTAGATTATACATACATTTTACCATTTCAAAACTTAGTTTCACCTAATTTTATTCTTGATTTTGTGCATATTATTGGCTACTTTTCAGTTTTCTTACACATTTTGCAATAAATCAGTGTGCCCTCATCAATCAATTATTTTATCCTACTTATTGCCTCGCCACCTCTTTCATACCATCTCAGGCTTACCATGGGAATCATGCGGCAGGAGCGAATGCAGTCGTTGATGCCAATCATGCGCTGGTTGTCCGAGTACTCCCCCCTGCGGAGGAAGTACTGGTGGCCCAGGTATTGGGGTCTCTCGTACACCATGAAGCAGCCGCTCTCCACCCGGATGGAGTTGCAGCGGTTGAAGTACGGGTGCAGGTCAGCACAGTCGCTCACGCACTCATGGTGCCGACCCTGGAAATTTCTGTCCTCGTAGAATATGATCTGCAAACGATTGTCGAAGCACTGATTGATGACCAACTCCAACTGTGTTCAAAACATCTCATCTTACATGATTTAATTCTGTATTTTCACTAACACGTAATAAACTCACCTTTCCCATTGTCATATTGTTGGGGGCCAGACTGACGCTCAGTAGACGCTCTCTGTGCCGCTGTCCTTTTATATTAAGTGGCTGTGTGATGGCACAGCATAAAGTATTGTCATCCAAATAGGTTTTATAACACAGATCTGGTTATGTATAGCGACGCGCCGCAGTGCAATGAACAGTTATTGTTGTCTAGTTTTCACATGTTCATCACTATTGATCAAAACACCACAGTGTGCTAGTGACCCTGGGGTCACGGTTCACAGTATCAGCAAAACAACCAGCGTTATTTGGGAGCTTTTATTTTATTCAAAAAGATTCCTAATGTTACCTGCCAGGGATGGAATGAGCCTTTATCTATGCCCTAAGCTACAACCACGTACGAGCATATCACCTGTAGCTGCAAATGAACTCTTTCTGATAAAAGACCCTTTCTGGAACTTCTTCCGGCACCTGAGCGACTAAAAACGAATTATTGAATGTCTTGGCAGGTCTTACTTATCCAAGTTAGGGTGAGAAAACCACTGTTTAGTGCCTTGCTGATGTTTGCTGTACGAGAGCTCTCTCTGGTGTTGCGCTGGATCCAGGAAAAGAGTTTTGGAAAAGCAGCTTTAGAGATTAAATCAGACAGATAACAAGAGTGTTGCCTCTATTCTCTGCTGTCATCTGACATTTGTACACAACAGTGTATTCAGGACCACAACAATCGAGCAATATTGTTAGATATCTATAAACGGGCTATTCATGTGGTACGTATCAACATTTCTTATATAGCTAATTAATAGTACTAATAGTTACATATACAGTACCAGTTAAAGGTTCATTCAAGTGAATGGGAAAGTGTGTCCAAACTTTTGACTGGTACTGTAAATTTAGTTTTTTTCCATATATTGCAGTTCAATCTTAGATTAAAACCAAATTAAAGCTTGAATGTGCCCTTTTTTTATTTTATTGTGTTGGCCGAACAGTAAGGATACAATATACAGTAGCAGGCAGATGTACAGTAGGACCCTGCGCCTCTTCAACTGATAGAGATTTCAATATTTATTTGTTGCCTTCCACATTTACTATCTTGCTTTATTTCAAGGGCACTTGAAAGTGACATTATTTGTTTCCGTGCCCACAGCAAGAGGCGTTCAGGGGCCCCCGGAATCTACTAACGATTTGACAAGGAGTTGAGGGTTTTTTGTACATCCGTGGAATAAAGTTGTGCAGTACACACATCCTGTAAGGTTTCTCCCAAAGTGTTCTTAATAAAACAATGTTATACGTCAAACGAGAAAAGTGACTGAGCGATATGAAGCTCGTCACGCACAGACAGCTGACGCAGAAACACAGCGGTTATAAAAGTCAATCCAATGTCATGAGATTCAATCTTTTGTTATTCTAATGAGCAGGCATTTGGTGCTTTTGCCACCCTGCCAATCTGGATCCCATTCATACAGATAAAAACCCTGATTCATCAGTGCCCGTGGCATACACCGGCCCAGTATCCACCCGTTAGACCATATATATATGTGTGTGTGTGTGTGTGTGTGTGTGTGTGTGTGTGTACGGTGCCTATACATCCATTTTATGTGGTAGGTTTTGCGTTTCAAATGCTTCAGATCATTTCATACACTTCGGCCTATAAATAAATAAAATAAATAAATACATAAATAAATGAACATGGCAGGTTTGCTAGCAGCACCGTGGATCACTGTTCAAAGGGAAACTCCACACAGGTTTTGGGAGAGCCAGCGCTACAAACTGGACATGGGGAGTTTTAAAGGTGGGGGCATTTACTGTAAAAGCATGTGGGTGCTAGCAAGTTGCATTGTGGGTAATGTAGTACTCAGCCTTTGTGTATCACGAACCATAAAATTCTTGATCTCTCTGCCGGTTTGATTTTAATATAATTCAATACTACACCGCTCGAGTGCTCCTTAAAAAATACCTAAATTGCCTAAATACCCAATTAGATGCTGTATTTTTATGATCACAGGTTTCCATTCACTGACATTAAAATCAATACATCACTAAAGCAGAAATGCTGCATTTATTTAACATTTATTCAAGAACCGGAAACACACTGAACTAAAAATGATGTCAGTGATGTGCAGTATTACAGAGTTAAATAAGTACGGTGCATTTCTCTTTAACAAAATGTAAATAATAAAAACAAAAAGATATTTTACATTAGTTTGTTTTTTTTGGGTTAAACAATGTTCTGCTTTCAATAGCAGAAGAATCACCCTTCACATCAGCAGATGTATTTGCAAAGAAAAGTTAAGAAATAAAATGAGTATCTATCATTTCAATTCAATTTCAATGCAGGATTATTTAATATTTGTAAAACTGCCCATTTGAACTCAATATAAAGCTGTAAATCCGGAACATGAGCACAATATGAACTTTTATAACAATATAAAAAAATAAAAAAAGGTAACTGAGCAACAAATTTACAGACAAATGACATTTTCCAGAAATGTTCACTTGTCACTTGTTATAGAATCACGCG
Source organism: Nannoperca australis (assembly GCA_036023655.1). Lineage (NCBI taxonomy): Eukaryota > Metazoa > Chordata > Actinopteri > Centrarchiformes > Percichthyidae > Nannoperca > Nannoperca australis. The sequence goes on along the minus strand of JAVQJD010026121.1, from coordinate 4,953 downwards.
TTTCTACTTTATTAAAGATGAAACTATGGAGCGAGCGCAGAGAAATCAAGCTTTAATCAATCTGTAGTCAAGTTCTGAGAGCGTGCGGGGACCAATTTATAGAACTTTATAGAAGTTTTGTGCATGTCGAGTTACAATTTCCTGTTTTCTGAGCTTCTGAGAACTTGAAAAGAATTGAAGGAGCTGCCGGCTAACGCGTCGCAGCGGGCTTGATCTCCTCACGCCTTTCCCTGTATGCCTAAAAATCCTGACTTGCAGATGTATCATTTCTCAAATGTGCTCAATGCTGCTGACAAAAGTTTTGTCTTAACCATATAGATTCCCCAACATATAAAATTCCCATTCCTGACACCAAGTAACCAATGCATTTTTATGGTTGGATTGTACCAAATATGCTATTTAACATACAAACAGTTGCTTTATAGAAAACATGCTCATCGTCATTTAGCCGTTTCAACAATACCGCTGCCTGTTTCTGGCTCTGAATTCTCATTATTTAACCAATTAGCAGTACACATACAGGCCACAGTCCGCTAACTACACCGCAGACGCATTTCTTCACATCAGAAAGGTAGAAAATAATAAAACACTGCTCTGAAGTTTACTAGCTGCCGAGGACCGATCAGAAAGTCCTGGATAAAAAGGTCCCCGACGCTGATCGAGCCGAGCAGAGGCGGCAAACAAATAAACCCGCTGCTCCACAGAGGACGCACGGCAAAGTACGAAGAGAAAGAGTCCGCATAGTGAGAAACAAGATCATGGTACTGGACTGTGTAATGGGTTCAAGTTCTGCTCCAGTCAAATGGGGAAGATGGTACATCTGAGCTACTACTGAGGATTTAGATTGTTTTATAAAAAGAAATCATGTGTCACGTTTTAAAATGGAATCGTTCACACTGTTTAATATTTAGCTATATGTAAAATAAAACTAAGATGATATTGTGTTATTACAACTACTACAGTCATTTCTTTTATTTACTAGGAAACATTTATCGTTTTAGGTTTTTGCCAATTGAGATAAATGAAGTACAAGTACTGCAGTTTGCAATGTGAGCCACTGGAACGGAACTGGGAAACTTAAATCATCAACACAGAACCGGACACGAGTGCCGCAAGGCGGGAGCTTACCTTGGTCGCGGAGAGTGCAGCGGGCAAAACGATCGTCAACAAAGAGAGGCTACAAAGTCCCATCGTGAAACATACCGCATTGTGTTGGAAGGCAGGTTAAACAGCTGATAGAGGACGTGTTAAATCTACGCAGAACGAAAAGGAAGGGGCTACACCGACGGCGTCGTGCGGGATCCTCTCTTGAGGAGCCGTCTGTCGCCTACATGAGAGGCGGCGTTGTGTGAGGCGAGGCGTGCGGCGGCGAGGCGTCCGGCGCCTCCGACAGGTAGTGGCAGTCCTTGTGGTGGACGCATCGGTGGTACTTGGGCTTCTGGTGGACCCGCGGGTTTGGGAACATCGGGTTCTGTAGAAAAAGAGACGACATTGAGGACAGGAACTCAAACACATTTCCAGGAGATTCATTCACTTAGGGTGCATGACTAACTAGGGCTGCTAATTGTTTTAGGGCTGCAGGAGTCTTCTGCTCTTCAGACAAAAAGAAACTGCCTGCAGCCATCGTTTCCATCACAGATTGTTTTAAGGAATCATGCAGGTATTGTCATGAAAACATACTGACAAGTATCTTTCCTGCAACAGAATTTGCCACCAAATCTGGATTTTCTTGGATATATATTTAAAAAAACACCTTCTTACCCTTCCAGGGTCGTGTTGCAGGGCGATGGGGGCCATTCCTCTGGTCCCCTGGGGACACAGCGGGTAAAGCTGCTGCACAGGGTGCTCAACGAACTGTGAAAAGTTTGAGAACAGACCGGCGTGAGCTCCAGTTCGGAAGTGCTGGAACCACACAGTGAAACGCTGAACCTGAAGCGGTGCGAGGTGTTTCTCGGTGAATCCGTACCTCCGCTGCGGGTTCCTCCACGACAGGCAGAGGAGGCTGGGGGGAGCCTCCGTTGGCGGGCTGGTACAGATATTCCGTCTGCTGGGGGTAAGCGGCCGGATTGGACGGCACTGGCGGCTGCGGGACAACAAAACGTCGACAGCAGGTGAAGAAACTGGCCAAAATCTCCTGAACCAAACCATGGGAACGGCTTTAATTTGACTACCTGGACGACATTCCACTGATGCTGCTTTGGGACACACTGGGGAGAAAGAAAGCAGACTGTTACGTAAAGTTCAAATCGATCAAATTGCTGAGAAATCTACGGCTGAGCTGAGCTGACCTGGTAGCGTTGACAGGCTGGCTGCTGGTAGACGGGCTGATGGGAGTGAGGAACAATCACTGGAGGAGCCGGCTGCTAGGAAATAAACATACGTCAATCCGCACCGCACATAGTTATTCATAAAGCTGATGTCTTCAGTCTGGAAATGTGGACTTCGAAAGATGCATTGATGCAGTCCTTAGCCTGCAGTAAATGTCACGCCACACACGTGGATGCTTTTCAGTAAGGAATACATGGGAAGACGTGGACAACAGTGAGAACTGACAGGCCAGCGGTGGGCCGGAGGGTTCACGTTGGGGCAATGGAAGTAAGCCACTCCGTTGTGGTAGGTGTAGGGGTTGCCTGCGGACGTGGTCAGGTACACAGTCCCGCAGGACATCGGCGCGGGCATGTAGGAGCTCCTAACTGGGGAAAGGAGGAGACCGCTGTCAGTGTCAGCAGACAGGTACTTTAAAAACACTTTAAAACCATCTTTAAGACTTACTTTGTACAGAGCCTTGCTGCTTGCGGAAAGCCTGACCAATGCCGAGCTTCTTGTCTTTGAAACAGATTCCATTAGCCTTTAATATAGGAGTTGAGGGAACAGACACATTAGAAAAGAAAGTCTGGTAGATATTAGTTTATTATACGCACCTTCAGTTGACTTGCAAGATATTTAAAAAGGCCTGTTTCACTTACGTTCTGAAGGATTTTCAGCACATCGTCTTGGGTCTCAAATGTAACAAACCCATATCTGTTCAATGAGACAGGATGGAGACAGACTGCGCTTTAACCAGCTGTGATTAACGCTCAACAGCCGAGAGGACAGAAAGTGACGGGCGCACGTCACTGAATGCGTACGACAGGAAAGACGCGGTTAACTCACCCCTTTGACATTCCTGAGCGATCGCATACAATCTTCACCTCTGTTACTGCGCCGTGCTGAGAGAAGACGTGTCGCAGGTCGCTCTCACTGACCTTCATTAAACAAACACACACACACACACACACACTGTGTGATGAATTATTTCACTGGTCCCATGTGTTTTTGGTGCACTACACTGCAGATTCTAGACAAAGAATGTAAAGGAAAGATGACAATGCTTCATAAATTATTAAATGTTTCTGCATTTTATGATTTCGAAACAGGAAGTGAGAGAAAAGCAAGATGGGGAATGACACAGGACATTGGTCGATCCTTTCATCACTCTCAACCTCATCCTGACCGTGGCTTATTAACATGCTTTGCTGCTCTCTAGTGTCCACCCTTCTGCAGTAAAAAGCCCAAACATGCACCCATCCTGGTGCATGTTTGCCACCCTCACCTTGTAGTCAATTCCCCCGACAAAAATACGATTGGGGATGACGGTGCGGAAGCGGGGGCTTTGGTGGTTCAGGAAGTAGCCGCGGTTTTCTGGAGGCGACACATCAGGGGTGGAAGAGCTGCTGCCGTCCTGGGACGGAGAACAGCACGTTGACTTGAAGGAGAGAATATGACAAGGCATTGTGGTCATTGTAGGCCAGTAAAAACATAAATAAAACGTAGCCAGGCATCACCTTGTTGGACAGCAAGTAGTGACTATAATGTATCTTTCCCACCAGGAAGTAGTCAAGGTCTTGGATTTAGCACTTGAGGATACTAAATCGCACTTTACTGTACACAAAGAGTTTTAAAATTGGTGTAGGTATGGATACAAGGTCACTTAGTTCTGTTACTACTTGATACCAGATTATTTTTTAATCGCCAGCGTCATCCATTCCTACCAGACAACACATCAGGTAAAAAAAAGGTGGCTAGCAAACCACGCAGCAACAACAAAGCAAAGAAATACTACAACCATACTAACAATATAGAACTTTTGTTCTAGAAACAACGGAAAGATAAAGCCATTAATCATTGAAGTCCATCAAACTAAATAACAAACAGTGGAAGTTAGGTCACTTGCAGCCAGCAGATAAAATCAGAGAAGGGGTTGTAGCCAAAACAGCGGTCGGTCCTGAGACCGTGGTCGCTAACAGAGACCACTGCGTACAGACCACTGGTTACCATCACTAGAGGGCGCTACAGCTACTGGTCGGTGGTCGCTACCGTGGTGGCTGTGGTCCCGACCACCTCTTCACTGGTCGCTAGCGTGGTCGCTGTGGTCCCGACCACCTCTTCACTGGTCGCTAGCGTGGTCGCTGTGGTCCCGACCCCCTCTTCACTGGTCGCTAGCGTGGTCGCTGTGGTCCCGACCCCCTTTTCACTGGTCGCTAGCGTGGTCGCTGTGGTCCCGACCACCTCTTCACTGGTCGCTACCGTGGTCGCTGTGGTCCCGACCACCTCTTCACTGGTCGCTAGCGTGGTCGCTGTGGTTCCGACCACATCCTAAGCAGTGTAAAACTGTCTTAAACACTGGGCATTTTCAAAATGTGGGGGGGCAAAAATAGTACTAAGTGCACAACGTTGCTGTTTTTAATGTGAAATGAGCCCAAATGAAAATGAACGTTACAGTATCGCCAGCTTGTGCATGAGTAAATATAAAGTATAATATAATATTGCTGACCACTAGCTGTAGCGCCCTCTAGTGATGGTAACCAGTGGTCTGTACGCAGTGGTCTCTGTTAGCGACCACGGTCTCAGGTACGACCGCTGTTTTGGCTACAACCCCTGCTGTAAAATCAGTTACTCGCAACAGTAACTCTT
>JAVQJD010026108.1:0-28453 GCA_036023655.1 Nannoperca australis | reverse complement strand
TACAACAGCACAGCTTGTTGAACAAAAGCCATCTAGCTCCAACACAACATTACTGCTAAGTAAGGAAGTTATGTGGAAAGAAACTTACATTCGTATCGACTTTCTCCGCTCTCCTCCAGCGGACTTCAAAACAGCCTCTCTCGTTAACTGACGGCATGTTTGAAAGCAAAAGTGTGGAAAGTTTCTCTCTCAAACAATTTTTTTGACTGCTTTAAAAAGAAACCAAAAATCTCTCCTTAATATTATAAAGAGTAGGGCCTAGACCTCTGTATCAAAAGAGCACGGAGATAACTTCTGTTGCATCGAAAAAGAATCTAACAAAACGTTTCTTTTAAAGATGAAATCGCCTCAAAACCCACTCATCATGAGAGATATCATTCTGAAATCTCATCACCTTCTAAATCTACGGTTGATAAAAGTCATGTTCAGTAACCCAAGAAGAGCCACGTTGTACTGTAGCTAATCTGGCACACAGAATCCCTGTTTTTACATGAATAGTAAAGTGAATTAAACTTATTTTGTAATGTGCTAATGAAGTTGTCCCTTTTTTAGGTACGACTTGTACTTCCCCCACACATACGCCTGCAGTGACTCAAATCACTTTACATCTGCACAGCTTACATACAAGATCATTTCTTTGTCAGTAAGTTTCTTTGAATTAGCATTTTATCATAGACTCACTGAAGATTCCCTTCAACATTATCATGGAGCCAGTGGTGGAACAGTAGCAATGCCATCCATACCTCCATTATCTGGGGGCTGGAGCCAATCCCAGCTGACACTGGGCTCGAGGCGGGGTGCACCCTGGACTGGTCGCCAGTCAATCACAGGCTTGGTAGCAAAACCACTGTGTCAAAATAATAATAAATAATAATAAAAGTCAAATCAAAACAATACTTCAGTGAAAGTACAAAAGTATTGGCATCAAAATGTAAAAGCACTGATTGCTCACGTACAATCATGGTTGTAACCTAATGTTAGCTAGTTGTAGGGATGTATTAGCAAAGGTTAGCACTCATCAGTGACGCTGTCCTTGCCCCTGCCCTCAAACCCCAATATGGTGACAGAGCTGTAACTGAAATAAAAACATGAAAAACCCAATGTGAAAAATATCAAGTTCAGGTTTTTATTAGTTCTGCCTCCATAGAACTCACCCTGAAAATGAACTTTTGTTTAGCGTCACACAGAGCCGCTGGCTGTTTTTGAGCCTTCCATGTGCTCCACCCCTGTGCTTTGTGCAGTGTGCAGGCTCACAGGCAGTGATTTATTTGAATGTTAATTTACAGATTTCACATACTTCTTTAGCCAGTTAGCAAATAGTTTTTTTATGACTCCATGATACATTTTGCTTGTTCGAACTGTTGCTGGAAGCTTACCTGGAAGCTGAGATGTTTAGACATTTCTGCTCAGACATTTCTCTTTTCCTTCTAACTGTATTTTCCCATCCACTTATCATTGCTGATGACACTGCCTCTATTTTGTATTCCTCCCAACATTTCTAACTTAATGTAATTGAATCAAATTTGATTTAAGGGATTACTCCTCTCTTGATTTCTTATCACTGCACCATAGAGCTGAGAAATTGCTTCCTCCTTCTTTAAGCAATTTCTTGCTTCCCAAGATCCACTGCTGCTGTGAAGCTATTCATACAGAAGGGTGGAGTGGATGGCCCTCTCACACAGGTGGCTGAATTAGACTGAATTAGCACAACCACAGGGACTTAACCTCAGTCTGGCACCCTCCTTTTTAAAAAGAGTATTGTACAGATAATTATATTATACATATCTTGTGGAGAGTAATAATAACCACCATTTTACCTGACTGAGTTGTTAAAAGGTCAAGGGATAGGAAGGGGGAAGGATAAGTGGAACATTCAAAAGCAGTTGTACCAAGAAATCCAAATTACAGTTAGGAAGTCAAGCATGCCAGTGTGGTTAAATACCTTCAGAAACTCCCTCCTCCCACACCTTTACGACCATCTCTGTAACTTACAGATACTGACGATCCTTCCTGGAGAGTCTGTCTGGAAATGTGCACCATTATGCCCATATTTAAACAATATTGCGTCCCCCCACCCCTCTTTTCTCTCTTTCCAGTGCAACAACAACACATCTGATTTCACATCGAACTTAGTGGCTCTGTTCGAGTGTAACCCACCCTCTTAGCAAATGTGGCATTTCACGTTCAACTTAACAACATTACCCTATGTTCGATTTTTATGCAGCTAAGGTAGTCAGAGAGCCTGCTGACATTTTGGGATGTCATATGGGATAAATAAATAAAATAAGTAATTGACTTTTATATATTTTAGTTTTGACCAGCGTTCCTTCTTTGCCATTCAAATATGAAAGTAAAAAACGTTTCTGTGGCTCGGTGCCTTTTGAGATTTACCTCAAACTACGTTTATTAAAGAGTAGCTCTGTCTCCGAATGCTTGTACGACTAAAACTACAATCTGCCATCTGTCAAGTGAGAAACGGAAATGCTGTGAATGTGTCTCCGTGTGTCCTCGTGGCTCAGCAACGTGTACCCAAATCGGCCTGGAGCCTTTGTTGCATGGCAACCCCCCCACTCCCAGCTGTATCTTTCTACCATCACTGGCCGGAGAAAGCCAAATGTGTGTGTGTGTGTGTGTGTGTGTGTTTCCTTGTGCCTGGGGCTTTCTTGGAAAAACCGGCGTTACATTGTTGTGTAATGGCACTGGTGTACAGTTTCAGTCAGCTGTGTTTCTGTTGAGGATTAATGTCCACAGTGACCTCAGTGTTTTGTGAAATGATTCAAATCAATGATGGTCCATGACCACTGTGGCGACGCTCTGGTTGACTGTCTATCAGACGTCCTAATCAACCGTGTAGGGTCAGTCAGTCCTGTGTAGAGGACACGCTGCCATCATAAACACTCCCCAATCTACTTAATCAGATTCTATTACAGAGCAGACCTGCCGTGACTCTGCTCTCTCTGCTCTCGGTCGACTGCCTCGACTTCAACCGGAGCCAGAGTGAGGCTTGATTGGAGTGAAAGGCCGCTTCACAAGACGCCCGGGTGGAAGCGATGTGTGTACCAAAACCTCGCTCCACAGCGCTGATGAAATCCACTCGGTGGTCTATTGATCTGGCCTGCGGTTTGATTGATGCCGTCTTTAAAAATTCATTAGTTAGAGGCATGGGGGAGCTGCAGGGCGGCGGGGGCTCCTGTGGGGCACATTTGTCTATGTTTACAGAACCAGGAGCGTTCAGTCAGCAGCAAGAAAAGAGTCCTCACGGGGGGCCACGCAGGTCTCAATGAGTCACACTGTCACTCTGTACCAGACACACAAAAACACACACTCACACAGTCCCACAACGTGACAAAAGAAGCTCGGCTGCACGTTCTTATGCTCCTACATATGTATCTGGGGCTACTATTGATTGCCTGGTGCTCCCCCTGTGAGCTTATAGCAGACTATAACAAGAAGCAGAAGCACAAATCCTTCATATAAACAGATGTAAGATACATATAGTTCATTTAGAGGCTGCGGTTGTTCAATTATCTCGCGACTCCTGGGTCATGAATCAACTTTGTTGTAAGTGTTGTCAGATTTATCTGTGAATTTATTTGTCCCTCATTTGAAACTGAAACCAATTTTCATTGTTTGTTTTATTATCCAGGTAAATATCCATTTATGGATTGGGTTTTTTCATTTCCAGGTTCCCTGATAGCAGGTCAGATGAATTGACAATATGTCAGGAGAGTTTTCCTTCACGCTGGTAGAAGCTCCACGTAATGACCCTGAATATAAAGAGACAATGAATTTAACTGAGGACAGATGTCAGATAATTAAGTAAGAAAGCTTATTTTATGTGGCAAAATGTATTATTTCTTTTCCAATTTGCTCAATTTCTTAGATGAGCCAGTTACTCTCCTATTTTATTAAGCAGAAAAACAACCACAAAGCAAATGAAAAGACGGATAATAGTCAATGAACTTATAAAAAGTCAAAATAAAATGACAACATTTTGCCAAAATTATTATGATATAATTAGAATTATAATTATGAGATTATATGTAATTGTTTGACTTTTATAATAAACAAACAAATGAATTTATAAGTAAGTCAGTATTTTGACTCAACATGAGTATTTTTCCATTCCTAACATTTGATCAGTGTTTGGCAGACATTGGCTTCAATACTACTTTTGTCACCATTTCTACTCATGTCCACATTCTTCTTCTTCAAGCATACACTTAAACATTAGTCTCTGACCCTGTATGTCCCATATGTCTCTAATTTAATCACAGTGAGCATTGCAGGGCATCGATCCTTGGCGTCTGATAACCGTGATCATCCTACAGTTACTACAGGGAGTTTACCCAAATCAGTGTATCCCCACAGCAGCGGCAGATGAAGAGTTAATCACCTGAAGAACATCACATTCTGTGGCAAATCCCCTGACTTGATAAGCAGGGCCATTAAGACGTGCCAATTAAGGCTTGTTAATTATAGCTGTGTTCTTCAATTAGTGCTGATTGCGGGCAGGTCCAGTCGGTTCTTAATAGTGAACAATGGGTCGGTGGGAGAGCGCTCTCGTGATGACAAGTCAGGAGAGGAGGGTGAATGACAGAGAGCCTAAATGGCTGCGAGGGAGAAAAAAGAAATCAATGCCAACAGAGAGAATAAAAAGGAGTGAAACAGGCAGAGAGAAGTAAAATGGGAAGGAAGAGGCTTTTGTCAGGCTAATTATCCTGCCGCTGTAATTGTACTTGTATAGCGAGGATCACATTGAAGCCCTACACCCACTCAGCTACCGCCACAGACAAATGCCCACAACACTCTCACTTCCACATGAAAAGCAGAGACTGAACAGAAGGCAATTCCCTGCAGTCTGTGCTCGCAGCTCCCCCGCAGTGGATTCTGGGTCAGGTTGTATTCACCAGCAGAGCAGAGGGAAAGCCTCGGCTGCCAGGACATGAAACACTGCAGAGCTGCCGGCTTTTTGAAGCAAGGAAATTAAAGTTTGCCTCTGCCTGAGCTTGCATCACCCATGCTTCTCGCCCACTCCGATGATGTAGTGGGGGGGGGGAGTTCAGACGCACCGTTCCACTCAGGCTTTGTCAGCACAGACCAGAACCCATGCTTTGTTCTGCATTTGTGTGTGGACGTATGAGTGATGGACGTAGTCATTTTTAATGCAGAGTTGTACCACGGAGGATGTGTAGTTATTTATCTGTATGTTGCTCTTTTGATATACTCTGTTGTAGCACGTGTGCTTGTTTGAGTGATGAATATGCCTGCATGCGCATACGTTACGTGTGAGAAGCTGCCCGGGGCTAACATCATCACGGTACTGTTTTCATTCTCAGTTGAATGAAATAACACCTCTGGCTTCGACGTGTTACACAAGAGGCTTGTGTGAGAACAGAGGACAGTAATGACTTCTTTCTTCTGCAAATAGAAACGTGCATATAATACTCAAAGTTAACGCATGCGTCCCCAGGGAACAAGTCTGTATGGCGTACACGTATAGGATCTGTGGCGGCGTTGTCTCACTCGAGTGTAAGTTGGAATAATCGAATAATAGATCTGAGAGGGACTCCGGCTTCACTATAATCTGACTTTCTTCTTCTGTAAATGCCGATTCATTTTCCTGTTATGGTAATTGGGTACACGAACGGACATTTGAAGGCTTGAGTCATGGTCATGGCTGTCTCCCGTTTTTTTAAACCTGGGCCTTAGTTTTTACACAATTTGGGGTCTAAATAACTAATACTTACCGTTATTGTATATAATACTTACCAGTACGTACCGACCAATAGGGAAAAAGAAGACTGCATGCTAGCAAATATGGATGTAAGGACGAAGGTTTCAGACTGGAGAACGAGGCTGATAAGCTCACAGCATCACCGGAGCCACAGCTCTTTGTTCTAAAGAGCAGAATAAAATGACTTAAATCGCTCTTTGTAGCTTTTCTCTTCAGGAGAAATAGAAAGTAGCATCGAATGGAAATACTCTATGTAGAAGGGCCTCAAGTGTACATAAGTGCAATACTTGAGTAAATTACCTCTGTACTGTAATGATCCACTGGGCCACTGTTTTCAGTCACTTTTATTTCTAGGAGACAAAGGTAGGACACGTTATTGATCTTCTAAAATCTGACAAATCTCAAATATAAAAGTTGCTTTTCTGCACCACAGTGGCATCTTAACAAAACACTGGTTACATAACAAACACAAAACTGAGTTCAGAATATCTGTGTTTCCTTGTGTGTCGCTGAGTGTGTAGTGTAGACACTTTTGTTTTTGTGTGATCCGTTGTGGGTGTGGATGTCAAACCCCAGTGTGCGGCGCAGACAGAGAGGCGTTGCCGTGGGCGGACAGAGGCGGGTGGGCTGCTGGAGCAACCCGCCCTGATAAATCACATCTGTTCTGGAGACGTGAGCCTGACGCCTGAACTGAAGCGTGACCAAGTGGTGCGGGAAGAAGAGCTGATCAAAAGAGGAGGGAGGAGAGGCGTAAAATTGTAACTCCTAGCTCGTCGTCTTGTTCCTCTCCTCTCTCCGTCTCTTTGCGTTCTTCTGGCTCTTCACAGACAGGAAGCTACCTTTAAGTAGTACGCAGGAGTAAAGTCCTCTCTATACAGAGTGACTGGTGTGAACAGATGGAGCATCAGAGAGGGTTACATAACTACTCGTTGAATATTGACAATGTTATCAGTTTAGAAAAGTGAAACATGAAAGTAGCTCGGGGACACTGGGGCTGCGTTTTTCACCCTTTTCAACATGTAATCAGCCACTCAAACATAGACAGGGTGTAAACTTCATATGAAAACATATGCATTATTATACACCTCACCAAGACATTCCCAGCAGCGACACTTTCCGGTCCAATCTAACACCTGTTTAATGATGCTGGCTCGTGGCTCCACAGGGAAAACATTTCATATCATCTCTGAAGATGCCACCAGAGGTTCAGGTATGGTTTCTTGGGCCTCCATCTCCGTGGCTGCTCTGGATGTGGCAGTGGCTGGCGTTAAAGCCATGACATAATTACCATACTGCAGGGCTCCCTGGGCCAGAACGCCTCAATTACCAGAATTACCCGCCTGTGGTGTCACATTAATTGTGAAGCAAACACTTGTCATTATAAAAGATAGTTAAAAAAATAATCTTTTTGAAAGATAAAGCGATGCAAGAGGGGGCACTGTGCCTGAGGCTTTTGCAGACCCATGAGAGTTAAATGTGCCTGAACTCTCTAATGGCGCCGCCGTGCATCAAATTTCTAATCGTGCTGCCGACAAAGAGCCTGGCTGATTGTGCCAACAGGTGAGCCTCTCTGCTTCTCTGCTCTATTTCATTTCTTTTACACATTTTGTACAGTGACAAAGCACATTGATCAACATCGCTGTAACTGTGACGGTGTTATCCATGTGGACAGTTTTAAACTGTTGTCACTGAGCAGGATGTTAAATCACCAATTAAAATAACAACATGGCAGATGGTTAAAAAAAAATTCAGTTAACATTGGGCATGGTGGTGCAGTGCTCCCATCCCATCCTGATATGGAAGTGTCCTTGGGCAAGGCACTGAACCCGAAGTTGCTCTTGATGGAGGCTGGGAGCTTGCATGGCAGCTCCATCTCCAGCGGTGTGTGACAGGGTGCAGGAGACCAATCTGTAAAAGCACTTTGGAAACTGTTACGGTTGAAAAGTGAAATCCGTCTACTATTTAAAAAGAGAAAGAAAAAGCAATTAGGACTGCAACTTACGATTCTTTTCATTGTCTGTTAATCTAATGATTATTTCCTCAAATAATCTCTTCATTATTTGGTCTGATAAACATCAGAAAATTGTAGTTTTGCAAAGCCCAAGAAGATGCCTTCAAATGTTTTTTCCAGTTCAATAACCAAATATGTTCAGTTCACAGCGATATTAAACCCAGAAAGGCAGCAAATGATGAGACTGGAGAAGCTGAAACCAGAGAGCATTTGGCTTTTCTGCTTGAAAAATTTAATGACTAACCAGATATTAAAATAATTGCGGATTAATTTTCATTGAATCGACTAATTAATTCAATAATTGTTTCGGCTCTCCTAGCAACAAGCATAGTGTATACTATACTATACACTATATTCAATGCAATTAAGTGTGAGAAAGGCAATAGGACACAACCAGTCAATTGCAAACAGAAAGCCAATTTTATTGAGGCAACAATTTTTTTAATTATACACAAAATAGTTTCAGGTCTGCGAAGCTCTTTCTGTAAATGCTGTGTAGCCAAAAACGCACCACCGATGTTCAGAGTAAGTGTGTGTTGTATCCTTCATGGTGACTGTGTAGTGCTGTTGTTTGTGCTGCGCGTTCAGCCGTGATAATTAAAAGACTCCCTCCCCTCGTCCCCCAGAGTGCTCACTCCTTCCTACACAAGTGAAAGACCAACTCCTCTGCATTCCCTAACATTACATTAAACATCCAGAGTCTGACGTGGACGGGATGAAAGCTGGAAAGTCCTGTTACAAGTCAGTGAAATCCCCTTTTAATTAAAAATTGAATTATTACTATAGTAATACACCCGCGGTTGCTGCAGGGTCTGTGTGTGTGTGTGGAAACAGTTACAGATAAAAGGCTTGCTATGTACTTATCTTGGAATAATGATGGTGAAAATTTTACTTATCCACAGCTTATTGGAGAAAAAAATATCAAGGTTTGAAAGGTTGTTCCCACTCAGATGCAGCACAAATTATCCATCTGTTGCAGTCGCATAAATTAAGTCTATTTTTAATATGTGGTCTTTTAATCTTTGGGACACAGACGGCTACTGTAACTCCGGAAAACCTCTTCGTATTTTGAATGCAGTTCATTTAACGAAGTAAACTGGACAACTAGACACAGACTGGATATTAAAGTGCTGTGTCTCATGTTGGATACTTCCGGTAGCACATTGCACACACTATGGACTTTCTTGCATAGTGCGTGGATTTTGTCAGGGTGGTGTCGTCTCAAATCAAACATGGCAGTTGTGCACTATTATGACTACACCATCTGTGTATTCATAGTGCACTGCATTTTGCCATAACTGTCAGTGTGAATGCACTTATGGACTTAAAATAGCACAACATATACCTCTAACTGAAAAAGACCAGGTTGAGGAAACTTTAAGGTCAAGCCCACTGCATGTCCTAACATTTTGAAAAGGAACACAGAGTTGCATGATGTGATCTAGGATGTTGTTTCTCTTGTGTATTCAGCTTGACTCTAACTGATGTCCTTGTCTATTTTCCACATCTGGGGCCTCGACTGGGGCTGTTTCCAAATTAGAATTCATTTATTCATTCTCCCTGGAAAGACAGCTGATATTGGACGAAAGCTTGAAAGCTGACCTTGTGCAGTAACAGAGTGGAAGCTGAATATTATTTACTGTATAGGAATCATGCTTATGACTGTGAGCACACAATGCACTGAATTAGTTAGGTAGCCATATGGCATGCTTCAGTAAATCTATTTCCTACAATGGAGATGTGGTCAATGCTCGTTAAAGTGTAAACCGATCATGTCTTTGGGGAAATTGAAGCTCTGTGTGGAGAGAGTGTATGTTATGTACAAACACCTTGTCATTATAGTAAAAATGTATCCCAGTGTATTTATCTGCCTCTCAAAGTCTCTAGTGCTCATTTCCAAATAGTTGCATGGATCATTTATTTTGTTTTTAGGTTTGATTTAGACCCAGAAATATTCAAATGTAATGTATTAACATTCTGAAGGTCTCAAATATTTTATATAGTTTAGTGCAAAAACAAACATTGGCATTTTGAAAGTAGTTCTGGATGCTCATAGTGCACTGCATTTGGCCATAATTTACTAATAATAAACTAAATAAACTTCACAGAGTAACTTACTCAACTTTCACTCCAACCTTTCTGTCTTCACAGGGGTCAACAGTCAAAATCTAAGATCGGTTTTATTTACAAAAGCCTTGTAACTTTTTAATTAATAACACAGGCAACTACGTTGATTGCCAGCAATAAACTAATTGGCATCTTTAAATCTGTGGGTGTAATGCTGGTGTTCTGCTGGCTGGTAGGGATAAACACCAGCTCATCCATTACTGAAGCCAGTTTCTGTGTGTTATGTATTCTCTCCAGGTCTCACGCTCATATTGATGCATGCAAAATGATTTTCTTCATAATGACTTTTCTAGTTTATCCTTCCTCTGTGATTCAGGTCCAAAAAATCAATATACACCAGCAGGCTTCCTCTTTTCATATTATTGCAGTTTATCTTTACAAAATACATCCACACATACTTAATAGAGAAATACATAATGTAGCACTTATTCCCGCAGAGATATGAGCTATTCATGGTGACTCATGCTCGCCACAGTAATGAGTGAGACGCCACATAAACAAGAAGAGAAAAGCATGCAGGCCTCTCAGCCGTCCTCGGGCTCATCCTCTGCTCCACTTTCTGCTCAGCACGGATATTTCAGCCCTTCAACTTAATGCTTTTGTTGGTGGGAGCTAAGTGGTTGTGACACACACCTGAAGACACAGACTAGCAGTCATATTAGATGTCAGGACAGGGGAAATGGTTTAAGCACACACTGCTGTGCTGTTCCTTTAATCTGCATCATTTGTGCCCTTCCTCCGTTCTTTAGATCTCCATGGATCATCAATGAGGTTAAAATGCATCCAAAACAACTTGTTGGTCGGTTGAGAGGAAGCCTGCCGGAAAGCAGTGGGTTTCCTGGATGAGAGCATGCATGTCAGGGTCACTGTGTCTTGTGTGTTTTTGTCAATGGGTGGGAAGTGTTAGAGAGGTAATGAAAGGTTGATCAGACCTACCCCCCCCCGGAGGGATGAGCAATCTGATTTTGCTGCAGCTTTTTCCTGGAAGATCCATCTCTCCACCAGAGCATTCAGGCAAGAGGCCAGAGACTCAGGTGCACTTTGACAGGAATTTTCTGTTTCTGCCTGTGTGTTTGAGTGTGTGTGGCTACATGTGTGTAGTATTGAGCTGTTTTTCCAAAGCTGGTTGCTCTTGCAAGCTGAGCCCAGAGACTCATGGGATATGGAGAGGGTTTTGTGAAGTCTCCCAAGGGTCCATCACATGAGTAAGCTTCAAGTGAAGTAGTAGCTTCCCAGTGCAGGACAATATTTGCAAAAGGAATCGGCTCATCCAAATTACAAACACTTTTCCCCTCTTACTTCTAGTGGCATCTAGCCATGCAGATAGTTTGGGTTTTATTTGCAGGTAAGTGACAATTTGTTGTGATCACAAAATTATGTTAAAAGTTCAACAGCACTGTGGATAATCCACAGACGTCACTGTGAACACTTTTATAGGGACTATTTCTTCAGGAGAAAGGATAGTTTCAGTGAGGACTGTGGATTATCATGAGGAGGGGTGATACCGGGTTTGTTAAGCTCTGATGCTAACTATTCTCTTATTAAACCTTTTATCTCCTCTTTTTATTAGCAAAGAGCAATGCAGAAAAGATATATTCTGTAGGTAGAAGGTGTCTCACTTTCACTGGTTCAAATAACACTGGCAACATCACTGGCGGCAGATTAGATCAGTTTCTTAATCTTAACACCATGAAGTTTGTCTGTTCTCTGGTCAGTGTGCTCTCTGCAGCTGCTGCATGTGTTCATTCCTGTGTAGCTCCACCGAACGACCTGCGAGGGCACCGACAGAGTGGTGACTTCTCTCGCATGTCACTTCACTCTCCCATGTGAACCTTTTGATTAATCTCATCAATTTAATATTTCTGAATCAAATTCAAATGAGCTTCACTGGCATGACAGATCAGAAACCTACACTGCCAAAGCAGAACAGAAAAGTATGAACACTGACAGATGATTAGCACGAATGGAACCAGAATCCGGGTCTTCAGTATTTGGAGAACCTGGTGAAGGACAGTAAGCTGCAGCTGCTGATTGATGTGTCAGATTAACATTTCATATGTTCTGTCGCTCATCTCATTTTCAGGTTTGAACAATAATCAGGCTGCCACTAAAAACTGTAGCGTTTTTCTCTTCTTAGCCAAGAAAAGGTGTTTAGATTACAGTTTAGCCTTTAGTAACTTGGAAATGTTGAAAGGTAAACCCCCTAAGATTTGATGTGGGATTCCAAAGGATTTGGATTCGATAAGTGGTTTTGACGAAATGCTATCAAAACTCCATAATCCAGAAAAACCAGGACATTTGTTTCTGCTGAACTTTTCAATTCTGTCAACAACACATTATATTACATTCATCTCATTGTATTCGGATGGAGGCCAGAATTGAGGGGGTTCATTTGAGTGAAGGAGGGTTTGTATCTTGGTAAATCTTTTGTTGCTGATGAGAAAAAAATTTAAAGAAAAGGAAAAGCAGGAGACACCAACTCAACAAGTGTTGTGGGGCTTTGTGGATGAATAGAAATGTACTTCCTCAGCTCTGCGCCCACTTTGGCGGCTCAGTCTTTCCTTTGTGCCTCATAGTTGCACTGACACACTGACACTTGTGTCTTCAGTCCAAACTGTCTGCTAATCGTCGAGTCACATTCTCAGATCTGTGCTCCGTATAAATCCTTTGATGATTCCCTCAGCTCGGCCAAGCCTGTCACTCTGTTTAAATGTGGATGCTGTTTATTAAGGAGAGAAATTCACCACACTGCAGGACTAATTAGACTTGGACATGCGGGTACTGGTGGACAGCTGTGTCGACAGGACATCTATAAATTCTACAATGAGTTGAATGCTTCCAAACAGCTAGTGCTGGTGTTTGCTGTCATGACTCCTCAGGCCAGAAGGGATGAGTGAGTTCACTCCGTCCAACTGTGGCGCAAATGACTCCCTGCGGGACGCTGCTTCTGCAGTTAGTCAAGAGGAGATTTGCAAATGTTCTTTAGAAGATTCTCATCACAATCAGAGAGCACTAACTGAGCTGGCAG
The DNA here is from genome assembly GCA_036023655.1 of Nannoperca australis. Lineage (NCBI taxonomy): Eukaryota > Metazoa > Chordata > Actinopteri > Centrarchiformes > Percichthyidae > Nannoperca > Nannoperca australis. Next base: position 15,550 of record JAVQJD010026108.1, on the reverse strand, counting down.
CACAGACAAGTATCAGCTCGCTGTTTCAATTTTCACAGAAAGGATTTTCTTCCAAGAGTCTGAGCCAGTTTATACAACACGGACTCTTCACAGGCAGAGGAAACATGAACATGCAGCTCAGTGTAATGTTTCCCTCAGATACTTGTGAATATGTGTGTCGCTGTAAGTTTCTAGACATTTCTCACTGTGTGTTTTTACAAAATGATTTACAAAAGTACCAACCAACAAACCTCACTTTATTTTTAATACTTCAAGCATTTCATTTAGTACAAATATGAGGAACATGTACTTGAGTATTCCTATTTTATGTAACGTTATACTTCTTTTCCAATATATTTAAGAGGCAATTAAGGCTTTACATCCAGAACATATAATCAGTGTATAAAGTATGATGCTTTCCTATAAATCGAGGTTCATTTTCCAGCATTTTCCAGAGCTTTCATGAGATTTTTGCTCAAACTAGTTAATAATTATTCCACTTTGTCCAGCCACAACATTAAAATGATAGTTAATGCATCAGTAATAATAATAATGATAATAATAATCCCATAACATAACAGCATTCTGTTTAATGTGCTTATAATGCTTCAGCACATTTAAAGTCTTTACTGATACTTTAACCTAAGTAGTTCATTTCTAACAGAGTATTTTCACATTGTTGTGTTTCTCCTTTTGCTTCACTAAAGGATCTCAAAACTTCTCCCTTCACTGATTCCAATAACCGGTTTCAATTTGAAGCTGCTTATTGTTTCGCTGGCACACATTAAACTGTGCAATAAACACACTCGCCCTCTATCTTATCTCTGAGCTTTGAACTGTAATTCTTTATCTTTGATGGATGACGATGAAATCTGTTCATGAAATACGATTTAAATGGTCTTCGTATTTGCTTTTGTAACGATTAGCATGAGAATGGAGGCCTTCATCTGGCTGCTGTCTCGAGACAGAGCTCTCAGAGGATGTCACAGAGTGACGGGTCTGAACGTCTTCTCAGAGATGAACTGTGGCTTTGCTCTGTGGTGAGACAGAGGAAACTGGAGGAGGCAAGTTTCTGTGGCAGATGCCGGGCTGCCTCATATTGTCTCACATGGGACGTAACACATTTAGGATCCCGCGGGACTCGACAGACAAACAACACCTTCTCTGCAAACACTCAAGCACATCCCTCAGCTGCAGGGACAGAGTTTTATTTTCATTTTTTTGTGTTTGGGATATTTTAAGATGGATCCCAGTCGTTCCACCTGAGGCTTCCTGCCGGCTCTGTGGACACAGCGAGCCGGCAGGAGCATGCAAACAGCGCCTGTTCCGCTCTTTTCCATCCTGCCATCTCCTCTCCCGCTGCACGGTGAAGCTGCCCCGACCAGCTGGTGGAGCTGGGTAGCTGCAGGCCACCTTGGACCCTGATCAAGTATTGATGTCTGGCTTTCCGCGCTGGCTGACTCACCAAAGAAGAGTGCTACGAGACAGAGATAGAGAGGAGCTCCAGAGAGGATGGTGGTTTCAAAGGAAGCTTGCATGAAAATTGAAGAGCTAATTGCACTGTGTTGAGCCAAAATGCTTTCTCACATGCATATTTAAAGAGAAACTTCATCTAACTTTTCTAAACCACATTCAAATCCCTGCTAGACCCTTAGCATCCCTTTCCTTCACATTTGTCATTCAGCGTATTTACTGCTAACAAGGGATGTAGAAGATTTAACAGTAGGTAAAAAATGTCATGAAATCGCTGACTGTACGCTTCTGTGTGCCGACAAATATGTCCAGCTTCATCAGCAGCAGCAGGTGCTTTGGCAAAGAAGTGTGAGAAACTAATCATAATTTCTGACCTTTTCCAGTCCCATCATGCTGTGCGTGGATAATCTCCATGCAGGCTGTTGTCAGTATGCATGGGTGAGACGAGGCAGGCGAAGGTCCGCAGCTCTTTGTGTGGGGGTTAGGTCGGTTCGTTTGTCTGCCGCTTTCTTCCGTGTGAAGTGAAGCAGTGCTGCTGACTTCTGATCTCCGCTTCACTGCCTCCACAAACTCAATACACTTGAGTGTTGAGTGTTAATACCAGTTCTGTGGTATATAATCAGATAATGCTCACCGGTTGGTACAGTTGGCTGACCACATGCAGCCAAATCTGCCACCTAATTATGTGAATTCAACGTATGTAGCTGTGAAGCAAGCTCCTGTGTATTTGTGTAAAGGCTCAAAAGTCCGGTAATTGACCTTCTCTCTCAAGGGAAATGGCAAATTCTGAATTTCTGTTTTTGATGTTATTCCCGGTCAAATATCATGAAACTTTTTTGCTTCCAGAACTTTCAAATCTGGCAGATATCTGAAAACAAGACTTTGAATCGTCCCAGTTCTGACGACGGAGGAGGCGGAGGAGGTTTTTCCAAAGCTGTTTAACTTTCCCACAAGCACTTGAGTTTACTGGCCCTTTAAGAGTGTACAGCAATGCTAGCGGGCTCTTTGTGGCTGTACATTTTCACCGTGACGATGCGAACATGCAGATGTTAAGCAGGTACAATTTTGTTCTATTTTTAACGTCCCAGTTTAATGTTTTAGCTGCTAACATTTTACTTATTGGCACTGAAGTCAAAGTGCAGCTGACAATGATGGAGATAAGAGTCTTGGTATCAAATCACAACCACAGGACGTGTGTTGACATGATGGTGGTGCTCGATGAAAAGTCAGGGAATCATCGTTTATTTCAATTTCATGATTGCAACGTTTCATGGCAGTCGATCCAATTGGACCAAAGGGAAAGTGTTTATTATAAGTTATCTGCAGAGAATCAGTCACTTCAGTCTGGCTTTTATCACCGTTTTGTTTGTTTTACAAAAACGCACCACACTCTTTCCACTCATTGAGCTTCTGGTTTGGTTTGTGTGATATATGTTCTCATTTCATCATATTTTGAAATGTGTAGTGTAATGCATCTTGTTTTTTTTTTTTATTACTCCATTTAGAAATGTCATGAATGTTTCACTTATGGTACTTTTTTAAAAATATCATACTTGTTAAAAGCTGGTTCTGTGTCTCATCATTTCCTACTGCTGTTATTTTTTCACATGCTGTGATTTAAATTGCATTTTATTTTCATCCTTTTTACCCCATTCACTCAATTTTTATTTACACCATTATTTTCTTTCCGTCTGTCATTTGCTGCAGCAAAAGCTCAGTTTCCTCAAGGGAATCATTAAAATTTCATCTAAGTGTGCCACAAAACAATACAATTTCTCTGAAACATATCTCAGGTTTTTTATATACTAAATGCATAAACTGAATTCATTGAATGATTTGGGTCTAATGTTTGTTTGAGTGTTTACGACTAATTAAGATAAACGCTGTTCATTATTCATGCTTTATTACTCACACAGTCTGTGAACATGGCGGATTATTGTTTTGCTTTAGATAAACTGAATTAGATCAACTGTCTTTTAGATTAACTCTGAAATCCTGCACGATGTTGGCCGCCAGTTATTTTCTCCATTGTATCCGGTGAACTCTCACCCAATGCATGATGGGACATGCTCCAGCCCTTAAGCAGACTTTTCCTCGAAAACAAAGGGCTTGATTTCCTGGTGATTACACGGATCTGATGCTTCCCATCGTCAAAAGACAAAAATAAAATATTGACTGCTACAATGAATAATAGTACTGTGGTAGTAAAATGACAACTTGAAAGCAGAGAGCAGCCTTCAACAGAGCTGCCTCAGGTGAAGATGGGAACTAAATGGGATAAAGACAGATAGATGAACAACAGGAAATATACAGAGAGTTGCTGCGTGTGAGGAATAAATTATTTGATCATGTTCTCAGCACAGAGACGATGTTGACAAATGAAGACGAGGCTTAAAAGCTTAACCGCTGCTCATTGTTCTCGGTTCCATTGTTTGTTGCATAAATTAAACGTTTCCTGCTTTTAGTGGGTGGAAAGTGTGTGTGTGTGTGTGTGTGTCTCTCTAGACGGGCACTAAAAGGCACAACTACAAAGAGTAAATACATGCACAATCACCGTTTATCCTCAGTGAACCCTTCACCTTCTGAGGTGTTGGTGAGACACACACACACACACAGAGAAAACAGAGGATGGCATATTGAAACTGTGGAATCGAGGGTCAAGGTGTTTTCACTTCACTTCTCTGTACACTGTTCGTGTTCGTGTTCATATGTATGCACAGATTCTGCTTATCTGCGTCACACACAAATTCTCCGACAACCAGAGTTTTCTTTCCCTCCTTTGATCATATTTAAGTTTGAAGTTTGTTTCACATTAAAACCCATCCAGTGGTGGAATTCCTTCCACATCCTGTAAGGCTTTTCTTGTGAAATATTTGAAAGAAATTTGTTTTTATTAACGGCAGCAGTATTTCTGTTTAAAAAAAACCTTTACCTAAGAACAGAATGGATGAGTGGGACACACAAAATGTAAATTATGCAATTAGTTTTTTTCTTCTGCCTTTTACAATTGCTCTGGCCCAGATATTATTTATTTATCGGCTAATCAATCAAGGATCCATGATTCAGACACATAAACTTGGATTTGCAGCTTCCAAGGAATCGTTTGACATGTTGGGAAATGAGAAGTCGGTACAGTATATTTATAGCTGGAGCCAGCAGCCAGTTAGCTTTGCTTGGCTTAGCATAAAGTCCTTTTTACAGTTCAGTTTTTGTACAGAAAACAGTATTCTGTGTTTGTGAACATCCTACAGACTCACACATTTCACTCCAAGCACTACCTCACTTTACAGTCTGGGAATTTATGAAACATCCTCAAAGATGTTGGTCTCATGTTTTCTTGGATGGGCTGAATACCACCTCATTGAAATCTGTGGATGAACAGTAACGCCTTCGGTGATGTTTATGCTAATACAGGAGGAGCTGTGACTTTACCGAGAGCAGAGTGTCTGACTCTTAAAGTCAGTATTCAAATCTCTTTCACGTGGCCTGGAGCGTCACACGTGGAGTTTTCTCCTCCGCTGAAGGATTTCATGTGCTCGAGCCCTTTTTAAGGGTCCATATGATGAGAGCTGAGCAAATGTCTGAGCTAAGCAGTGTGACGTTTGATATGTCTTGCATTGAGAGAGGACACTTATCATCCACTCTGTACTTTGGCTGGTGAGTCACACTCCGCACAGTGAACAGAAACCTTCATTACACTGCATCCGGGGCGGGAGACAAACACACTGCTACATCAGGCTGAGTTTGGGGAACACTCCGTCAGGGTTTAATCTTGTTCAAACTCCCTGCAGAGTGTCATTTCTTCCACTACCACACAAATGATCCTTGGGGTTGCAATAATTAAACCAGCAGGGGAGAGGGCGAGAGAATCGGTGAGATCACATCCACTGTGGACGAGTGTTACGTGTTAGTGTTGCCTACGTGGCAACAGAAGCATCCCTTCTCTTCTCTGACCGGCTGAACAAAGCAACCAGGAGCTTATTGGCGACATTTCTGGAGGTTTATTGAGACACTTTTACGTAAAACTGTGCAAAGGGCATCTTGGTAACTCTTCAGTTTCGTGAGGATCTGTGTGTAGGTGATCATGTTGTTTTTTGGTTACTTTTGGATTAAACCATTATCTTTCCAAACATACCAAACAATTAGGGAAATGTGGCTAAATGATACACAGGGCATAAATAAAGGTTTTCTAAGACTAAAAAGACAGATGACTGACGGACAACAGCAAGAAGCAGAGAGAAGGACATGGAAAGGCAGCCGTAACTGGCAGTCACGCGGCTGTCATTACAAATACAATTTAAGACCAGTCGTTTCGGTGGGTTTATAAAACTGCCACAGGTTTGCGTCGTCCTCTTTCTCCTCTCTGTGAAGGGTTATACCTGCTCAGTAGTGCTGTGCTCTGTGACAACCTGACAACCAGTAAAGAACTTTATTGAAATCAAAGAGAGAGCATTCCTGCACAAAAAGAAACCCTTCTTCCTGCTGGACCGTAAACTTACATTACATCTGTTGAGTCAAATCTTCTATTTGTGTCTCTATATGCCATCAAACAAACAGCTCTGCTGTGACTCACAGGACCTCAGATGTCAGAGTGAAACCTTGTCAAAAGGGAAGGAGAGACGGAGTAAAAGGTTTAATCACACTGCCTGCAGTTATATCCATGTAAACTACACACACTTTATTGTAGCCTCAGAAGGGGTCATGATGACGGTGGTGCAGAATCAGGCGGTGAATGGGCGACTTTCTGTGGTTTGTAAAAGTCAGCAGGGTCCAACGGGGAGGTGACTGAGCTTTCCTGCTAAATCTGGGCCTCCATTAACCTGTTTGCCTGTGACCTCATGTCTCCTTGTCAGCCCGTCACCGCCGTCCTGATGTGCTGTGCGACTCCAGAGCCGGTGGGAAGCCCAGGAAGGGCTCTGAATGACAGGGGGCCAACCCCTGCACATCCGGCTTGTCTTCCCCTACCTCCCCGTCTTCTTACCCCCCCTGGATCCACATCCAGCTTCTGAATCACAGATGATCAGCAGCTGATGGGAGTTGACAGCCTGTCTGCCTGTGGACATACTAAATGTACTGACTTTCACGTACTTATGTTGAGGTCAGGGGTCATGTGGAAGCACAAGAGTGTGCAAGTGTGCATGCATATCTTTTCCTTGTATATAAATGAATGAATTGTTCTATATCAACACCCTGTCCAGTGCCTTGCTCAAGGGCAGTGCAGCAGGACATATATATATAATATAGCTGCTTCAACCTGGTGATTAAACACTGGAGGAATGGTCGGAGTAGACGGAGAAATGTGTGGACAGGCACAGAGGGGCTTCATGTGGAGAAGAAGATCAAATACGTGATGTGGAGCGACACGTAGCTTTTATGTGGTGGTGCTGCAGTGTCAGCGGCCGCCGGTGAGCCTGACACCCTGCTGAACATGACACATTCAGTTTAAGGAGCTGAAACTGGGCTGGCAGAGGAAGATGAGGGCTTGTCGCTATCATCATCGTCATGACCAAAACACACTTGCTTCTTAAAATTTGTAATAAGGTCGTGAAATACAGTTTATCTGTATGACTGTTATCTGTGCGTTTTACCGTGTGATTCAATGAAAAGCAGCCCACGAACTGGGTTTATAGTTGTTACCTCTTCTCTTTTTTTAACAGATATGTTCAGTATGTGCTTGAGGAAGCTGTAATGCTTACTGTGTACTGAGGGAAATAATGCAAAAATGGGATTTTATTTCTTTAATGGCTGCAACATTACATAAAATGAAATTACTGTAGATGTGTTGTGCATTGTTTTGTACTCACGTGTAGCCCCAAAACAGACGAAATGTAGTTAAAGTAATATAGAACTGAATACATAAATAAATAATACTGTTGGTAAAATAATAAGTCAGTGTAAAAAGAAATATAAAGCTTAATATTTTAAGCTCACATAAGAAATGTGAGTGAATATCGTCTTTCATGTCTTATCTCACAAGGCCTCATCAGTAAAACATGTTTGACAGTTTCATTAAGGCTTCCTCGTTGTTGTCAAACCTGATAAATTACACTTTTTATAAAATCTAAGTTAGGAATTTGACATACGTAGCTATCAACTTCAAACTGTGACATACTAATTAAAGCTCATCTTCATCTTCATCACTGTGCTTGAGAAAAAAATTCAGTTTCAGTATTTCAGCGTCTATGAGTTGGGAAAAAAGGCGTTTAAAGTTGCCTTTTCTCACGTTAAACACAAGGATAAGTGTAGCTGACTTCAGCCGATCATTTGTATAGAATTAAAGTTTTCTTCAGTCAGACAGATTCTTTTCAGTTTCCTTTGCTCTTGTATTTTTGTGATATTTTGTGACAGCAGTGTGTAAAAAAAGTCTAAATGAGTTCCTCACAACCCCCCAGATTTGTTGTGTTTTGACAACAGCATTAGAGATGATAGCCCGTGTTACTTGCAATCTAAATCGCTTGTAAAAGCTATTGAACTTTTGAATGGCAGCAGAAATTGGCAGCCGCTGCTCCTTAAACGCTCCTGCTGCCACTGTGATGGCGACAGGAAACGTTAAATGTAAAATCTAAATGTCTGCAGCTCTGATTGTTTGTCACATGTTCCTTATTGGTTCCCAGCTGTGCTTCTCTGTTGTCTGGGAGGAGCGCTGAAGGTCAGTTTGAGTGTGTTTGTGATCTGTTTTTAGTGACTTGAGTCCTTTTTCCTAAGTGCACCTCCGATGATATCCTCCTCCAGTAAGAGGATCTCTCGCTGTGACTTCACCGCTGATCAATTTAATTGTCAAAACCTTCTGTTAAAAGGTCAAAAAAGCAGTTTAACCTGCTTTAATAGAAATATTGATTAGAACAAGTGGCAGCGTGACTTTTCCTGTATTATTAACAACACCAGTGGTGGAAGAGGTATTTACATCCTTTAAGTAAAAGTAGTAAAAAAAAAAGTTCTGCATCAAACCGTACTTCATTAAAACTATGTAATTATTATCAGCAACATGTAATTAAAGTATCAAAAGCAAAAGTAGTCATTCTGCAGAAAAATGGTCCCATGAGGTTTATGGATTAATATTACTGTTGCATTAATGTGTATGTTGCTTTACTAATGTAGATGTTTAAGGTTGTGCTAATTTTGACTACTTTATATACTGTTGGGTAGTTTAATCTACAGCAATGCATCATGTCCTTTAAGATCATAATGTACTTAGTCACATTGATCCACCACCAACATTAATTGTAGTGTTTACAGCCCATTCTAGCCTTTGACGTCCTACTTTCACATCTAGAAATAAACTTGTTTGTGGCAGCCAATGCACGAGAACAGATGCTCACTTTCTCCTGCATGTCCACTGACTAGAAAAATCACCCGTCAGAGCAATTTACCTCGCTGCCTTTCAGCCCAGTGGCTTGTTGTTGTTAAAAATGACACCTGGCATAGATTTATTTTATACGTGTTGGTAATCTGGTTCTGCTTGCTTGTCAGCCACCTCTGCTAAATACAGAGACACATTAAACGCCCTGCCTCTGCCTGGCTGAGGCGCTAATTTGCGTTGGCCTGCAGGTTGCTTCTAGTGGCCACAGGATTTCCACATGAGTAAAAACACTGACTTTATTTTCACAAACAGCAACAAGAACTAATTCTGTCTCTCACACGTGTCCAAACTTGAGTTGACTGACTAAAAATGGTCTCAGACAACCAGAAAAGGCTCAGCTCTCAGTTCTCTGAAGGAGAGGAAGTAAATCAATTAGGTCTAATGATGTCAGTTAAGCTGTGGAGATCTGACCTCCACGCTGATGGTGTAGGTGAGCAGGTGGATCAAAGTCTCGCTGATTCTGAAGTGCTGTGCAGAGCAGATAGATGGCTCGGCCTCAGGATGGAGGCGTGTGGGAGCTTGATGATCTCAAACCGACGACTCACCGTTTTCAGAGTGTAATGAACAAACTGTGACACTATATGAGTGATGAGTTACGTTTCAAGAGGAGCTTGTTTATTTGAAACTACATTAATCTTGTAGCAGGAAACAACTTTAGTGGAGGCGTGGGGGGTCATAAGATCTGGGTGAACATCATTGCCATTACTTCACTTCTGTTTGCAATCTGGATTTAAAAACTCAACCCACGTAAAAATGTCTGAATATCCAGAACATATTTGTTTTCTTGTTCTTTTGCAATCACATCACCTTTGATTTATTTGCATTTAGGAATTGAAAAGTGTTTTAGAAAAGATGCTAAACATCAACCATATTACCTGTTGCTATCCTTGCACACATTGTCCCTTTTCTTGCTCTGTGCTGAGGTTGTGCTCAGACTGTGAACGGTGCCTGGTGAGTGAGGGGATGCGTGCATACTGCATGGGCTCGGGTGCTCTTTTTTGATGTGTTTTTGGACTGGAGCTGAAAATACGTGGAAGAACAAAGACTGGAGTTTATGCAAGCAGCCAAATCACGTCACAAATGAAAACACTTTCCTGCACTGCCGTCGGTGAACAATCCCGGGTGAAATGATGTTCATTTGAATCTGCAGGGACGGTGTAATGAGCGGACTTCATCACATCGGGACAGTTTAGATTGAGATAAGATGGCAGACACAGAAATTGCTTCAATTTGCTGCCTGTGCTCCGCGGAGCCACAATACAAAGCTGTAAAGTGCTGTGCAACCACCGTCCCGTTTGCAATGTGCTCTGTATCAGAAGCTGATTTTTATTATCTTGTAGTTTAGAAATTAGGGACATTTGTGTCAACTGAGGAAGTTTAACGAGTTTTGTTGCCACTCTGCTTTAATAACACTTTATCAGCACACGCTGGGGTGGAAACCCATCAAGTACAGTATGAGGGAGGCCCACAGTCACACTTCGCCCTGTCAGTGTTTCAGAGAATGATAGTATTTTATAAGTAAGTAAGTATATTATAGGAAAGTATACGTGTGTTGGTTTCTTGGCTTGTCCTCAAGCATCTCCAGTCTGTAGGTGAATTAAATGGGACAAAGCTAACGTGGCAGTTACACTCATATCAGCACCTTTTCCTACACATTGTCCTGTATTTATTTATTTATTGTCATTCTCCGCTGCTCTTACTGGTTGCCAGGGAACAGTATCAGATGAACGCTGGGTCTTATCTTGTCACACTCCTAATTTCCTGTGGACCGGCTCTCCCCCGTGGCTGCTGTTCCCGTGACGATGGAGATGAAGAAAAAGAAGGAGAAGGAGGGGAGGGGGTGACGGCGGGGCTCCAGCTAAGACAACAGTGCAGTCGCACAGGGTGGAGAGGCCTGTAATGACTGGGTAAACAAATGTGGAACATACTGAGCCCTCCATTGCCAGGGACACCACCTCCTTCAACAAATACATCTCACATTTCACATGGAGATGCAGCGTGACAAAGGATGTGTTTTGATGTTTGCATTCAAAAGGCCTCAGCAAAAATACAGGTTTCACAGAGCCAAGATTACTCATGCGCAGCTCCGAATAGTCCCGTTCTTCTCATCAGTGCAGCTAACGCAGCGGGTGTTTTGTTGTTGTCAGGGATTTTGAAATGGGCGGGTGAGGGCTGTTTTACTCTGTCTCACTGGAGCTGCACAAATTCTATTTACACCCGAGTATAAGATAGATAGCACAGGCAATTTTAAATCTAGCCAGAGATAGATGGGTAGCAGAGGCTGTTTTCAGAGCAGGCAGAGGCCAGAGAGAGTGAAGAGTTTGGTGATAAAAGCAGTGTAATGGTGTTCCCGCTGCGGTGCCTCCTCTGGATCAGCAGCAGGGAGTCCAGGATTGAATGAAATCCATCTAGTTTGGTCGCATATTCTCCCACTTTCCTGAGAAAAGCTGGAAAGCTGCAGGCGTTGTCACCCCACTACATTTCACTACAATTGTTTTACAGCTATAGGTACTAATTACTGTTACGTAACTTTAGTTTAGATTTAGCATTCAGATAAAAACTTCAAGATCGTAATGCTTTGTTCTCAGTTAAATGTAAAATTAGTTCCACTTCACCATGCTACAGCATTAAATTGCCTTTTTTTTTATTACTCAGCAATAATATTACATTACATAGCAACATAATACACTGCACTCTACACTCTAAATGCTTTTATCTTTAATACATTCTGTACATTTTACTGAACATTTACCGTAAAGTAATGGTTGAGTCTCAAATTATGTTATTTCCATTTCCATTAACAACGCATCAGTAATCTGCTGTGTTTCTTGTAGAAATTCTGTTTAAATGGGAAACTTTGACATGACTTTGTTGTTGTACTGATGAACATTATTCTGAATTTGTCAGGGCAACAGGTGAGCATGAAAGATTTCTTGCGTTTGCATCACCCGCTAATTAAAATAGACAACGCAAATATAAGTGAACTTGCTTAACTTGAGCCTGTTTCAAATAAAAGCCCCGGTCATGGAGTCTTTTTACTCTGTGGTATTGCTATAATTACTCAAGTACAGGATATGAATGTTTATTACCCCACTGATAACCACAAACACTGAAATGCACACGCACATTGATTAGTAAGTACATATGTACACATGAATACACACACATTCAAGCGAACATGTGCACATGCTCAAGCCCTTAGCATGACCCTTCTTGTGATTTGACTGTTGGCGTGCTCGGAGTTAAATAGCATTTGTATGCAGAGTACATCTCCCTGAAGTGGTCCTGGGTGTCACATAAACACTTTTTCTTGAAAGGCGTCTCTTCTTGATTGTGGAGGGCCTGAATTACTCTTCAAACCTTGATTGGCATACTTAGATTGCAAATGAGCAGGAAACAAGAAATCTTAAGAGCTAAGAGAGCGGCAGTGTTCACCAGCTACGTTTTTTCCCCCATCAACTTAACCGGAGCAGCAATCCAGTGCATCGGTTAATAATTGTTCTACCAGCGATCAGATGTCAGGCCTGGAGATGTATGAGCCTGCTGTCTGTGTGCCGACGCTCGCGCCTGATTAAGATCTGTTACTGCACACGCCACACAGCAATTCAATTAGTCATGCCCTATTCCCATGTTAACCAGTGAACTGTACATGAAAGCAGGCCAGCCCATGCACCGCTGAGCACCTTGTAAGTGCGATTAAATACGAACAATAAATCCTTCTTTCAAAATGACTAATTGCAATTTTTTTCCTTTTCCTTTCTCCTTACGCTACTTAAATGAAAAATTACATCCGATGAATGGAAATTCAGTAAACCAAGGCTTCATCGAGCATTTAAATTTCCGTGTGTGTGTTGTTTTTGTTTGTGTGTCTGCAGAAGCATGTTAATAGCCCTTTCAGTCAAAAATGTAAATAACTGCTGGTTAATGTTCCATCTTCTAGCCCTTGTATTTTCCCTCCTCACGCTGATATAACAATTACTTAATGTGTGTCATACATGAGGAAACAGCCTTCATCAGTAAACACGTTTATTAAATCACAACAGAGCTTGTGTGGAATTAGCAAATAGCCTGTTAAAGTTAATGCTAGCATTATGCATGCTGCTCACTAGCTCCTGGCAGCAGTGTTTCTGTGCGCATGTTTATGTATTGAACCCCTCGCGACTCCTATTCATTTTTCCCCCTGTTGGGATCTACACCCCCACCATCAACACATCCTTCATTAGTGTGTGTGTGTGTGTGTGTGTGTGTACTAGTAGTAGTAAAAGTATTAATATTCTGATATTGGGCATCATGGTTATATCTGCCCCCCGAAATGTCAATATTGAAATCATTGCACCAAGCTAATGTTTTGTTTATTTGAGTATTCCTCTGCTTTTTCTCCCAAAATCAGTTGATTTAAATAAGATATCTGGTCTGTAACACAGTCCAAGACAGCTTGCTCATGCAGGACGAAGGTGGTTAATGAAGTGACACCCTGGTCTGGTCTGCCAGCTCCCAGAAACACGTCTTTTCTTTTCCAGTAAAGATTCTGGGTATATTGGAACAGGATTTAAATTATACATGACACTGCTGGTTGTTGCAATCACAGGACACCTCCTACCAGTTACAGCGGGGCCTTAAATGGAGCAGAGTGATTCCATGGACATCCTCTCCCTCGAGTGAGCCCTCCTCCTCCTCCTCCTCCTCCTCCTCCTCCTCCTCCTCCTCCTGCAGCCGATGTGACAGGCCTTTTAATCGTCTCATTCAGCTAACATGTCATCGCAGGCCAGCACGCTGACATCTGCTAATCATCTGTCCAGCGCCTGTTCACACGTCCTGGGATGTGATTGCCTCTTGGTGCCCTCTGTCTGGCCCCAACTCATTCTCACCTTCTATCTGTATCTATGTCACTCGTTCGCGCCCACTTTGTCTCACTCCCGTTCTCCTCCGGTGGCACCCGGACGCACGCACGCACACACACTCCCACCTATTTCAATTTCAATCTCAACATCAATTTAGATCTCTGCTGCGCGTTCACCATGTCTCTCCACGTGGGTGTATCTCTGCAGCCTCTTCTGTTGTTGTTGTTGTTGTTGACTCGCTTACAATCAACATCCTTCAAGAATAATTCCAGTTTGTTATAAATTGGATTATTTTCAAATTTCTGCTATTGTTTCTGTCACTTATAGCAACACAGTAGTCACTAATGTAACTGCTGATGAGCAGGAGACGATCAGCACCTAAGATCATCTAAACTTAATTTAACTTAACTTAACGGGGGCGTAATGTCAGTAATAATCCATTATTGCACAGGACACTGTGTTACAAAAGGGTTTGTCTAACCTGGAGCTTGATTTACAGCCTGTCTGATCATTTGACTTCGCTATACTTATTTTTAGCGAAGTCACAACGTTTCCCGGATCTCAGTAATTACTTTGGTGTTTTATTTTTGACAATATGAAAGAGGTCACTTGTAGTGATGAACCTACAGAGAACTATCACCTGTAGCTCCCAATGACTTTGTTTAGCTGTCCAACTTTGATTCCCTCTCACCGCTCTCATGGTGGTGTTTTCAGCCGCAGCAGGCAGCCGTTTTCAGAGAGAAAAAGAAGCACTGTACACAACGTAGTGCGTTTAGCAGCTAAAGAGCCAGATATTTCCCTCGGGAGTTGGTAGAGACCAAAAACCGAGCTAAAAGAGAGTAAATATTGGACTTTTGTCAGCTGAACACAAACATGACTACTCCCAAGGGACCAAATATTTAAAATTCAGTCATGGCAGATTTAATATTATAACCAAACCAGTTTCCTCTCTGGAGATGAATAAAAAGAGGGTGCTGTTGATGGACACTACTTTTCCACAATACAGAGCAAGCAACAAAATGTAGGAGCCACTCACAGATGAAAAAATCTAAAGCTATCGTGTGCAGTAGTGAGACATCTTTAAAATGTTTGTACGAACTTTGTCTTTCTTTTTGTTCACTTTTCAAATTTTACATCAGCAGAATTTTACAGAAAGGTACAGTTTGATTGACATTCTTCTGCTCGCTGTCTCGCATGATTTCCTGCTTGTACAAAACAGTGCATCAGTTTCTTCTCTACTAACAACCAAAACAGTGTACAACACAAACTAGTATTTTGTGCACACTTCATAGTCGTAGTATATAGTGCAGATTTGGGACACAGCTTTGTTTTGTTGTCTATCAAGAGATGTGGTGTCACTCAAATGTTTTTACAGATAATGTTTCCATCTAGTCTTTCTGGTGCAGTTTTCACAACCTGTTAGAGTTTAAATTTAGGTGGTGGTGACTGGCGTGAAGCATCCTCCACCTTCCTGCATACATGTACTGTATACATGCTTTGTTTCTCAACTGTATGTGTGTGTGTGTTTTATATTGTGTATGTACGTTGTGTGCAGTGGTGCATGTAGGTATGTAGTGTTAAGGCCAGTGGACGAACTGCTGTAGTTGTTAGTGCACTGAGCCCAGCAGAGAGATAAAAGGAGAGTCCGTGGGGGCTTTACTTGATAACGGTGGTGAGACTCGGTGAAGTGGTTGGAAAACATTGCACTCCAGGCTCATTGCCCAGAGAGTTGTGCTGCTCTTTCCTCAGAGATGTCCTCCACTCTTTTACGGTGTATTGCCAAGCTCCATATGGCGCTGTAGCAGAACAAAATGGGTTTATTATGTTTTTGCCACGTCTCTCTCTCTCTCTCTCTCTCTCTCTCTCTCTCTCTCTCTCTCTCTCTCTCTCTCTCTCT